>JAGVSP010001594.1:0-130139 GCA_022494985.1 Micrasema minimum
AGTAGTAAAATTTCATCACAACATTCATTTTTAGAGTTATTCACTGAAATATTATTTTATTAACAACATTTTAATTTTATTTTATTGTTTTTACGCCCATAGGGCTTTTTACATAGACATTTTTAAATGATTGCACATTTTGAATGTATACAAATACTTGTAGACAAATTACTGGATTATACCCATGCTGGGCTGATATCAGATATTATTGATATCCCTACAGAAACAGAGAAACTCTGGAAACGAATGTGGGTTATCTAGGCGTTTACCTACACTAATAAAGATGATTGCCAAAAAATGCTTTATAATCTTCTCAACATATGACACCAGCATAGAAAATTTCTGTAATGCGTAACGACGAAGACAAGTTCAATATATAGTAGTTCCAAAATTTGTCAAATATGGTTATCAGATGATGGGCGGAATGGGGAATGTTGTAGTACATCAAGTGGCCTCTTAACCCAGCCATTGACAGGTCATAAGTCCTGTAAACGCCTAGATAACCCACATTCGTTTCCAGAGTTTCTCTGTATCCGTTGGGATATCAATAATATCTATTATTTTATTGGTTATTATTCATCATAACCATTTTTATACAATGCGTTCATAGTAATACACCTGTATATATATAATAATCCTAAAAGTAAAAATCAAAGGATTACCACTTATTTTTCTAAATATCTGATAAGATAGTAACCGATAACAAAATATGTGCCTGCCTGCAGCCTGCATAGCAACACATTAGGAAGAGGTGTAAATTACAACAGAATGATATTGTATCAAATATATTTTAATCTTAATCTATAGTATCTTGATTGATTGTCTTTTTTTATTAAAAAAAACTTTTGGTTGTCTGTAAAGTCGGTTTACGGACGATAATTTTACGTCATAAACGTCATAAGAAAACATTGATGAAAAATAGCATACTTTTATGAATTGAATTGAAGTATTATTACTGAATTATCATAAAATACAAAGGAGTTAATTGAAAATTTCAATTTTTTCCATAAATTAACATTATTTGCACTCGTTAATTTCACTTTCACTTTGTAGCTTGTGTGCTGCTGCTGTCTCCCTTATACTCGGACGCATCGGCCGATGGAGAGTGGAAGAGAGATAGATGCGTCACAAACCGAACGCTTAGGCCGATCGTGCCTTTATCGCTTGTTCCGCGCTCTCGTTTGCACACTCGGCTCAGGCGGAACGTGACAATGAGTCATGCTTTTTCGTGTGTGCAGTCGGCGTTCATCGATTTATTTGACGTTATCACGTCAAAAATATATATAAAGATAAAATAGGACTGGGTACCTACGCTAAAAAGTTCCTTAACAGAAACCTCTGACATTATGATATACCTACTAAAATAATTAGCAGAAAATGTGTTTTTTTTAAATATATATATTTTTTTTATTAATACAAAACATACATGTATTATACTCCCAGGAGTTGTAAAAACTTATTTTGGGATTTTGGATCATTGGTTAAGTTATTTGAGTGCAAAGTAAAAGGATGTTTTAGCACTGCAACGTGATTCTAACCAATGATTATTTAAATTAAAACTATGTTAATAATATGCGGTTCAAAATCGCTTACCATTCTTCTGAGTAGCCCACTCATCTTTAGACAACCTGATGTCTTCAAACTCTACCCCGGCGAATGCAAAAATAAACCTTATGGGCTCTGAAAGTCCCTTGACATTAAAATATTTCAATTTATAGGTAGGCATGGTGGCTGGGATGGGTACCGAACTTGTTGAAATTCTAGTAATGACTAAAAGTCGAGAGAAACGTTATATCACACCTTGTGTACATAGATAAAGATAGTAAATAAGATAAAATCAGAATAAATTAAATATATTTTTATCTATATTATTTTTAAGAGGGCGCGTCAAAAATTAATCATCGCAACTCTGCGATAAAATTGTTGCAATAACTAGGGACCCGTAATTTTTCTGTTATAGTCAAATCACTGTATGATGGCGTTTACACGCGTCATGAAATTTCGTAAATATTGAGTGAAATTTAATGTGATGAGTAAAAAATGTTTCACTGCACCTAGGGCCTAGTGGGCTATATAAAAATGAAGTACTTGTAGGAACTGCAGCAATAAAGTACCTACACAACATTGATGAACATTTTTTGTTTAGCGCGTTCAGTATATTTATTAAATTTCAGGTAGGTACACTTCAAGTGCCTTTATGTTTGTGTTTGAAAGATTGTATTTTAGCATCAGCTGAGAATGGTTTATTACTTTTTGGGTCTCCGCCAATTTTTTAATTTTTAAATATATTTTTAGTGGTATTATTGCATACCTATATGTAGATAAACTACAGCCATGCTACATGTTAAATATGTAGGTATTGTATTCATTTAGTTCAGGGAGAGAAAAAAATATATTCCGCAGGTAAAATAACTGTGGCTATAACATACGTAACTGAAAGATTTGCAACAACAACATTTTGAATGAATACAAATACTTGTAGACAAATTACTGGATTATACCCATGCTGGGCTGATATCAGATATTATTGATATCTCAACAGAGACAGAGAAACTCTGGAAACGAATGTGGGTTATCTAGGCGTGTACAGGGCTTATGACCTGTCATTGGCTGGTGTCATCTGTTTAGAAGATTGAAGATTGAAGACCTGTCATAGGCTGACACGCCTAGATAACCCACATTCGTTTCCAGAGTTTCTCTGTCTCTGTTGAGATATCAATAATATCTGAAAGATTTGCAAAGCAATTGTGATTTTTCTATGAATTGCATTAATTGAATCACAAACAGTGGGTATTCTGAGTAGACACTGCTTTTCTAGAATCGTCAACAACTAAGCAAATAAAAAGATAAGATATTGAAAAAATAATATTTGTGATAATATAAAATAAAATAAAATAAAGAGAATAAAGATAAGATTGGCAATGATAGTGGTATAAAAATAGGCCTAATAAGGTATTACAGTGGTACTCAGAATGGGCCAGGGGACATATTTTTTTATATTTTTTTTATGGTTTTTATGATTTTTTATTAAGTATGAAAAAATTTTTATTTTTTTATTTTTTAAATTCATATTATGTCCGTAATTAATTTTTAAAATACCGTAATCGCGATTTCCCGCCAAAACGGATCGTTATTTAGGTATTATGCGTCTATCAAATTTCGAGGCATTATAACCAAGTTTTGATGTAAGTAGCGCCTAAAACAGCAAAAAAGTACATAGATACTTCTCTGGTTCTACGCATCAAATATATATTAAGTACGACTCTTTTTGTGCGCTTAGGAGACGGGTGCTTTTAAAGCATCCCTCCGCCGTGAATCCCATAAACAGGAAATAGCTTTATACTACGTAACCACTACGATAATATTTCTAAAAAAACGATACAAACTGCATACATTTTCATACAAACGTTCATTTTTATGATTATAGTGTGGGAAAGTCCTTTTACATCTGTCATAATTGGGTAAACATAACCTATGTTCATAAATGCAAAATTATTTTAGAATGTCATTCTACACGTAATAAATTTGAAGTTAGTTAACTGTCAATTTTTCAAGAAACAGTTTGTTTAGCTGACACTTAGTTGATCAAACTACTTATTGTATTGTATTGATTTATGAACGTTATCACCGGAAGTGCCATTTTACCTAAAATTCGCCCTGTTTTTATAAGCTCCGTTTTTTAATATTTTTTTACGAGGAATCCCTTTGAATTTTTATTTTTTTATTTTTCACAGAAAATTTTACGGAATTTAAAAATATTGGAGCGTGGCCCATTGCATTTTAAACATGTTTCCATACACGACGTAATGTTTTTTTTCCAAATAATAATTTTCCTTTTTTTTTACTATCGTTTTCTCTAACACCTATCATACTACATTCATATTTAAACGTTTGTATAATAATGACCATGGATGACCGCAAAAATTATCTCTACCAACATTTACCGACAACAACATTATTACTTATGATCGCGCTCAAAAAATACATAATGCTTAGCGTGTCTTTTGACAGACTGTACAGTTTTCTGAACCAGAAACTGTACAGTTTTCGGTCCCTTATAAAAAGTGCGCATTAAAAGGTAACTTTTTTCGGTCGCCCATCGATGTATTTTTTGCAGTACATTGTACATTTTGTACCGCCATAGATTACATCTTTAGGTATATTTTAAATATCCATCGATATGTTTCATAAATCACTTTCATTGTCTCGTCCATAATAATGTATCATAGAAAGATGGCGTGTATGCACTTGTGTACCGACATAGAAATATAATATGTTTATTTTAAGGGTTGTTTTATTCTGCGCGAGCTATCTCCCTTTAATCTTTCAACCCCTCTTTTAGTCTCAGTAGATTTCCTTTGCCTTTGCTATGCACACTGCTCTCTAGGAGTTTCACAATCATTATTTTAAGATAGACATCACAGCGTGTAAGTTCATCGTTATACACTTACTGATATTGTTCTCGCAAGCTTACATAATATCATGTATATATTTTCATTATATGTTTTTTTAGGTTATACATGTAGGTAGAAGATACTATGGAAGCCTTCAATCATGATTGCCTGCTTTACATTGCATGGGGTTCGTTTATACAAGGCAATATATATGGGCGCATAAGTAATACCTATTTGGTTGTCAATCATTTATATCTGAAATACATGAAACTATGCTTTTTTCTCTAGTTCGTGTAATATTTTGCTTGCTAACATCAAAAAATTATTTACATTTAGAGGAAATTTATTTGTTTTATTTGTTGTATCTTGAAATGATCAACCGTAGATTGCTCTATACCTCTATACTATACGCTTGCATAATATTGTCTAACTAAACGAGGCTTTCTTTACAATAAAATAAAATGTTTTCTAACTTCTTACAAATTTAAGTGTTCAGAAACAACGATGGAAATTGGAGCATAGTACACAGATTTTCCGGAAGATCACCGCTGACAGTGTTATGGAAATTCCCTGACACCTCTTGAAAAATAAATTTGAGTCTGGTAGCAATGAATTTCCCAATGATGTCTTCATTATTCATAATTTATATAAATAAATTACCAATTATAATGTAATTTAATTTATTTTCAAAACTGTTGTCATAATTTATCAACCACTCGCCAACGAGTGTAGGCTGTTATTTAAAAAAAATATCCAATTAAATATTTTTATGCCCATGTCATTTAGTCAAGTTTTCCACCTCTATTACACCTTGAAATTCGTCACTCTCACGCACCGCCAAACTTACCCCCGTCGCCACTTACCAGCGCGATTACTCACCCCTTACATGACAGATCTCCCAGATAGCATTACACGCTACCCCACCTCAACAGACAGGAACACATGACTTTCTGAGTCTTTTTAAAACGACACATTTTTCTTTCCTGATGTCGCTACTGAAATCTCAAGGAAAACAAATGAAAGCTTCATAATAACGATGTGCATAATCGGTTATTTTTTTATTTATATTTTAATTTTGTGCACACAGTGATATGTTAGGTACAGTGAACTTAGATCAATT
This sequence comes from Micrasema minimum, assembly GCA_022494985.1. Lineage (NCBI taxonomy): Eukaryota > Metazoa > Arthropoda > Insecta > Trichoptera > Brachycentridae > Micrasema > Micrasema minimum. The sequence goes on from JAGVSP010001594.1 coordinate 5,515, forward strand.
TAAAGTAATATATACAACAAAACACCAATTACGTGGACAACACAATGTACAAGACAATTTTCTGAAGACATAAAGTGAGCAAACAATAGTATAGAAAGTGATGTTATGTCATGTGTATGTTGTGTTGTGGTATGTGTGTAGAGTGTGGTGTACGTGTTGGGAAATCTGAATATTTAAGTGCAGGAGACAATATGTAGGTTATAATAAGATTGCGCTACTCAGCCTACGCGCATAGCAGAGAGCCGAGTCGCTAAACGGGTCCAAGTCGTGAACCCCCTCAAACTTTGAAAAACAAGTAATTGCTCTTAATAATGGGGAATTTTGAGCGGCTTATATAAGTAAGTTATTAAGTAAATATTAAAATATTGTTTTAATCATTATTATTATTATAGTGATTCCTCCAAGGTTCGAATACTCGTCTCATTTTTCTATTTTTCGTGCTTTGACAACGTAATAGTTGCTTACTAATCATGATATATACCTACTCACCAATTCGTATAATTTTAGTACAAGTTGTAGTCATCAATGTGGTATACCAGGATTAGTTACCCTGGTGGTTATAGTTTTATGTGGATGCACAGAAAAAAATGAAAGATACCTACAGTTTTACAGTGCACATTTACTACACAGAATTTAACGGGAATAAATACAATGAAAATACAATAAACTTAACTAATTAAACTACGATTGAAATGAATAATGGAAATGAAAAATGAATCTAGTTTTCCACACAATTTGGCGGCAAGAAATGCGCAAAATCGACGTCGCGTCACGCAGAAGGTCAAAATATCTCTCGGCTATTGTCCGAGCGTGTTTGGTGTAGTTCGGCTCGTTCGTTCATCCCGCGTCGCCCGCGTGACGTCATTTCTTCCGCCACAAAGTCATCATATTAATAAATCCACTTAACCGCTAGTGAAAACTTATTTTTTGTTAATCTCATTCTTTCTTAATAAACGCCACGATGTGGCACTGAAGTTGAACTACATTTAATAGAACAAGAAATCTGTTTTTGTAAAACGAAATACTTCTTCTTAGGGGCCTGTATTATTTCATTCGATGCTGTGATGATGATGAAAAACGGAGGGACAGTTGGGAGTCGATAACCCAAGAGGAGCGTAGAATGAACAAAATAATACTAAATTTATTTAATCGATTATTAAAAATTTTACTTGATTTAAAAATTTGGTGCTTAGAAAACGATATATTAATGCAGTCAAATCAATCGAAAATAAAAATCTCACCTCTTTCTCGTTTTCCTCGCAAGAATAAAGAGAAAGCGGTTTTAACAGCGTTTGTCAGATAATAAATGAATCCGGCTGTGGTCTAGTGGTTGAGTCGCGGACTTCGGATTGGAATCTTTAAGTTCGGATTCTGCTCCAGCAAAACTTTTTTCCTGATTTCTGTCACAGTTTTTCCGGTTATTTGAAAGCAAACCCGAAATTGAAATATTTAAATTAATCATTAAAACTCTATTGTTTCTTTCTCTATAATAAAAACTGTCCTTTTGCGGAATAATAATTCATTTTTGCCTGTCTTTGAATGTTCTTTGTAACTTTTTTTTCGTTTTGTATAATAAAAGAAATGTTAATAAAAATCGATGTACGGCAAATTTTCGTAGAATAAAAAAAATGCGTTTTAAACTAAAAATTCATTTATTACAAAAAACTGTGTGACTGGTTACGCTCATCACTAAACGAAAACTCCCCTCGTTCGTTTTCGTTTTTAGGCGTGAAAAAGGGCGCCAGATAGACGAGAGATAACTTTGACGTCACACATCCTCATCAAGTCATCACAAGAGCGGTAACTTTTCACGGAGGAACTATCAGCGATAGCGATGTTGACAAATCGTTGGCGCTCGAGGGATGAATGGAGGGATCCCTTTGTATCAAGTATCAAGAGACAGCCAGAATGATACAATCATTAAAATGCTGTAAGAGTTCTAATGTCCCATCAAGTTTGTTTATGTTTATAAAATATCTCATAATGATTCCTGTATACATACTTTTATACCAACCGTCTATACGAATTTGAAATGTGTTGTAGGTGTAGGTATATTTGATATTGAAATGTCCCCTCGTGGTTTAGTGGGTAGCGAATTGGGCTACCAAGCATGAGCTCGCGGGTTCGATTCCCGACGCCGACGGTGGTGGGGCAATGCAGTTTCAATATGAAATAATTATCTGAAGGTGATTTTTCACATAAAAAAAAAAATGTTTAGGTAGTGAAGCGCGGTGTTGGAAAAAGAAGGACGAAAGTAGATTGGATGCAGTTGAAATGCGATCTCTCAGGCAAACGTGTGGTAAGACTATGTATGATAGGTGTACAAATGTCGAAATTAGAGCAGAGTGCAAGGCTGAGATAAGCATTATCGACAAAATTAAGACAGGTCTTTTACGATGGTTCGGTCACGTAGAGCGAATGGATGATGAAAGAACAGCTAAAAAAATATATGATGCGACTGTGCCTGGATGTAGAAATCGAGGAAGGCCGAGAAAGACATGGCATGATCAAGAAAAACAAGTGCTTGAAAGTGGGCATGTAAGAAGTCGGAATAATCGACGTGCGTGCATGAGAAGATGTATGAATCTGGAGGAAGCAAGAGAAGTGTGCCAGGACAGAGTGGTGTGGCGTTCTATCCTCTCTGCCTACCCCTTCGGAGAAATGGCGTGATGGTTAGTTAGTTAAAAAAATATTTCAAGGTGATATCTTGGACTGGCGACGAGGCGTAAGACTTCATCTTGCCTTTATGCAAAAAAAATATAAAGGCTCACTGCACTTAAATGGAGCGCCCCATGGACGATGGATGTGGATAAGGGAAAGTATGTAACAATAACCAACTCAATAACAAAAAATATTCAACGAAATAAAAGCCTTTCTTAAAAAAACATAAATATTGCTTTGAATAAATAACTTAACATACATCACACATCAAATTCTAAACTGCTCTAACACGAAAAATTCAACTTCTGGGAAATCGCAAAAAAACTGATTTTATTTCAGTATCTACTGTTTAATTGAAATTGGATTTTTAAAAATTTAATATAGAAAAGAAAAAGAGAAAGAAACATGTTTCATATTTGTATATATATATATATATATATATATATATATATATATTTTGTGGTCGGTGGGAGCTATAACGTGGTATCCTTAGTTTATTTTCGACAAATTAAGACTCAGTGCAGTTTAATATTTTTGTGTTGCGATATGTAGGTACAATCTAATAGGTTTTATGATATCAGATACTGAAGACCGTAAACACATCCCCTCCAAGTAGGATCGTTTGTCGCATTATGGTCGCTCCTTCAGATACACCTGCATTGATCTCTTTTCTCTGATTTTCCTCTTGATTGCATCTAGCTTCGGATATCCGCTTAGTAATTCTTTGTTCAGTTTGGACTCCATAGTGTCGATAAAACCAGCAAAGTAGACATCCGCCCACGATGGCTGTAATTAAAGACAAATTTCTTTTAGTAATTCACTATTGCATACGAGCTAATTTGTGTAAAAATATATACGCGCGTTCTGCAATCTTTATTCGATTAAGGAAAGCGAACCCTTTAGACTTTAGATGCCCGAAAATGAGTACTTTTTAATGATTTCTAAAAATGTGATATAATGTACGCATCATTCTGAAATTTTAACATTATTTTATTCCAGCTTTGGAGTATACAAAAATATTATTTATTTCTCATTTATTACATATATAATTTTACAGTTTGGAATGATTATATTTCAGTTATTTAGGTATAACCCCTTGCTTAACTGAAATATTTACAAAAAAAAGTACATTTATATGATATGAATATAATTTGATTGTAAAAAGAGATTTTTTAAAGTTGTTAAAATAATTATAATAAAAGGAGATTAAGTAATACAATTACAAGGAAATAAATATAATAAAACTGGACAAACGGTAAACAAGAGATATCAAAATAAATATGCATATTGAAAAAAGTATATAAAGTTCTCCACTTTATCATTTTTGGATTTTAAAATTATATTATATTTTTTTTAATAATACAAAATGGCAGCGCTGAGTTGTAGGGTATTACTCTTTTGCATTCGTTATTTGCATAAAAAGTGTTCATTACCTATTTTGTAATACAAGTATATTTTGTCAATATTTTTCAACTTCAACATAATCTGATTTTCCTCAAAAATGCGGCATTTAATATGTTGTCTTATAAATAAAATAAAAACCTGTAGTTTGATTAATTAAATATTAAAATAGAAACTCACGGTAGAGCCGTAAAACCATCCCTCTTCTGCCATTACTTCAAACTTGTTAAAATAGTACGGGATACTGGTATTTTCGAGCTCATCCAAACTCATGCCTTGCTGTACTGCTTGAGAATATTCTGCAAAGTTATTGAAAAACATAATTAAATAAATTATATATTTATATTTTGCAACGAAGCTTATGAAAATCGTTTTTAATAATTATAGGTGCTTACTACGCACTGCGTAGTATTGTTTTTTCTGAAAATTCGTCGAATTCTCTACGGCTTGACTTGCAAATTGAGAATCGGATATTCAATGTTCAAAATTACTACTTGTTCAGGACTGACTAATGAATATTTCGTCAAATGTCAATTTGTCCTTTTGTCCCTTGTCATATCCCCCCTAGCGGCCGGCAACGGAAGCTCATTCAACAGTCGGTTCAATAACCTCAGAATATCAACAACATAAAATCAAGGATAACGCCGAGCCGTGCTCTTGTTATCGAAATCGTTAAAACCAAGTGAAAAGCAAAAACCAACAAGTGCAATTTGGAGTGTCGTGTCAAGGAGAAAATCGTAAGTCCCTTTTCCCGTCACTTTCCTGGATTGGCATTTGTATTAAACGAACAACGCGTATATTGTCTCCCGCATTTCTTCAAAACGTGCTACGAGGAAGCGAGCACCCTGCTTACAGTCCCAGGGCTATCGAAGGAGAAATCGAACACTACTTGATATTCGTGATTGTGATGTGTGTTGTATGAACCAGGAAGTTGTTGAAGTTGTCGCATTTACTGTAGAACGAAATTATCGCATCAAGAATTTGTCTCGTACGAAAACCTAGGTAAAACATTTATTTATTTGCTGACCACCTCAAAAGGCTAGAAACACCAATTACTGAAAAATTATGTAAAAACACCCAGGGATGAGAAAAACCGTTTTTTATTCCTGTGATCTCACCGTAAATCGAACCCAGAATCTCCGTAGTTTAAGCCTCGTGTATTAAAAGCATAATAGCTACACCACAGAGGCTGCCAATGTTGATAGTAAAAGAAAACTAGAATCACTTTATACGTAAATAATGACCTTCAAAGCCCAGGATAGTACTGACTTATTCACGGTACAATATGTAGAAATCTTTGATTAGCAAAATTGATCGAAAGTAGAAATAGAACTGTGTTATTGGTAGAGTCGTGGACTCCGGATTGGTAAAGTCGTGGACTCCGGATTGGTAGAGTCGTGGACTCCGGATTGGTAGAGTCGTGGACTCCGAATTGGTAGAGTCGTGGACTCCGGATTGGAATCTCTAATTTCGAATCCCACTCCACCACAACTTGTTTCCTAATTTCTGACACAGTTATTTCCAACTATTTTAATGTAGTCCATAAATAAAAACGTTGAATTTCTATATTTATACCATATTATAAGAACGCTAGTACCTACATCTAAATTAAAGAGATTATATTGGTATATGCTCGTATCTTGTCTGTATATCTATGAAATAAGCCACATCACCGTCAGAAAGCAGGCTGAAGGTTTTTCCAAGGTACCTGGCTATCGCAGCAGACTGGGTGAAGATCACTCCATCTCCAGTATCGAGGACTGGCTGCTGCCCAAACGGCTGATCTATAGACGGTAAATCTTACTTGTCTGTATATCTATCAGATGAGCCACCACAGCATCCAGCTGGGCGTTCTTCAGATCGTTATCAGGAAGCAGGCTGAATGTCTTCCCAAGATACCTGGCAATCGCAGTAGACTGGGTGAGGATCACTCCATCTCCCGTGTCAAGAACTGGCAACTGCCCAAACGGCTGATCTAGAAAAAATATTAACTCAATGTTTGTAGCATTCACTTTGTATCTTTTTTCCATAATTATGAAATTAAAAACTTTTGTTTTAAAACTACTTTTTTATTTTTAAATTGCCCAACCGGTTTCGGAGATCTTTAAAAAATCATCAGGGCTTTGTCATCAAAAAAATGTCATCATTGTATGAAAAAATATTTTGCAGAAAAGTCTAGACTTGTACTTATACACAGCAACAAAGCAGTAGAGGTCTCGTTTATATGGATAATAATATGCAGGTGTATTGAGTTAACTTCTACTATATATCCACGCCCAATAGGGCACTGCATCGGTACCTACACAAAGTGCAATGAATTTCGATCATTTGTGACACGAAGGCAAGATGATGATCACGCTTCAATCTACAATCGAAAATTCATGGTGAAAACACATAATACAACCATGTATTTTCTCGTATATTATTTTGAAATTCGCAACAAAATACAGTATAAAATATTTTCATTCGACGGGTGGGAGGATTCACGGGAGCCGGCGGCCGATCGCTTGGCCTGCAGGCAGTTTGTGGAATCCATATGCTCAACATAGGAAGCGGATATGGCATAATGATGATGATGAACGAATGGTGGCTGTAAATTACTAATAAATAATGATCGGGTAGAAACTAACATCCCTACCACTGTTAATTTGGCCGACTCTGGTTGGTTTGGGTGATGGAAACAATGACAATTATAATACATAAACCGAGACGGTGGTAGGGGTACAATGAAAGCATTTGTTCGCGTACATAATCGTAAATTCATCCGTATTTTGATCACAAACAATCTTAAAATCGCGGTTTAGCTTGTTGAAAAAATCGGTAGAGTTGGCTGGACTGAAAAAAGACTCAATAGTCTTTAAAGCAGTCTAGGGAAAGGGTGGGGCTTTCATTGAATGGTGGCCCAAGTGGTAGCGTCGCGGTCTCTGAGTCCAGAGATCCTCGGTTCGAATCTTCGACACTACTCGATTCTTATTTTCATACAGTGCCTTATGCACCATTGGGTGCAGATAAGGGAAATTAGTAGTTTTAGTAGTTTCTAATCAGATTTTTAACTTTGATATAACATATTCGGTAGGTATCTGTGCATTTGAAGAAATTAAATGGCATTTTCTCTCGATAATTCGTTTTATTTAAATACGCGCAATTAGCATATTTCTACATTATCTATTGATTTCACTGTATCTACATAAAGAAAATAATTGTTTATTGTAAAAAATTCGTTCGACGTACCTGCTTTGTGTAAATCCCAATCTTTCTGATCGATTCTTATATCTTCAAAATCAACGACACTCCAAGCAAAAATAAATCGTATTGGCTCAGCCAATCCTTTGGTATTGAAGTATGTCAATTTGTAATTAGGCATAATTACTTGAAATTATATTCCTCCTTGAGTATTTACAGTTTACACACTTTTCTACAGCTAAAATCCTTAGTATAAATCGAACAATATTCAGAAGTATTTATGTACCGAGGAAGAGATACCTACCTACTCGAATGTTTCTAGATTCGACTGTATAGACCAGTCAATACAAATATGTTTGTATGGAGTACGTTTTATTAATAGCACTTTGGTGCATAATGTTGGAATATAAAAGAAAAATACTTGAAAAACATATATCCTTATTTGTAATCAAATTTATAAAATTAAATTTTAAGGTTGAACGACAAATGGAAATCCGGTGATTTTGTACAAAATGGCTTATTTTAAAACGGCTCAACAATAGTAATAAAAAAAACCGTAAATATTGAATGACTTTAATATCCCAAAGTGCGATTTACTAAGTCTCGTTTAATATACTTTGAAAGAAAAGTTATAAGTATTTTCACCTAAAACTAGGGATCCTTGTGTACCATAATGTATTGTTAGGTGTCCTTGAATATAAATATAATTTTTTTACCATAAGATCATTTTTTTGTTTGGAGTAAAATAGCCTATTTATGTATTTCTCAGGATACAACTCTTATAAAAATTCGAAGTCACGAAAATGCTTAGTAAAATATATTTAAAAAACTGAAATGTCTTTAATGTAATCTAAAACCTTATATTTACTCGGCTATGTATAGGAGATAAGAAATTTATATTATAATGCTGATAACAATTTTATTATTGATAATACGTATTATCAATGATAAAACAGTACTTATTTTTACCATCCTAAAATGTCTCTGATACCAAATAAGGTTTGGGTATAATTTATTTTATTATACTTATACAACATTTATTATGGAATAACTTCAATTTATGAAATTACTACTACTACTACTACTCTCCCTTATCCGCACCCAATGGTGCATAGGGCACTGCATTAAGTGCCATGATTTGCAGCCTTTGAGGAGAACAGGTGCGTGATGCAAGAAAGAAAATTTTTTAGCATGCAAACATCCCATCTCTAGACGGTAGACAGCCTTCATACTGTTAATGCGACGCGATGCCCTCCAATGCAAGCCATACCTACTCCCAGTTCTTTCTGAAAGCTGCCGTTTTCTGTTATTTACGCTCCCAGGTATTTGAAGATCTCGACTCTTTCGATGGCTTGCCCCAAAAAAGCCAGGAGGTTCTGGACATCTTGGCACGATTCTCAAAACTCAGAAGTCTGCTACTTCGGGCTTTGGGCTATTTTAAGGTATAGATTTACATTTTCACACAGTGGTTAAAAGAGACTTAATAATAAATTGTCTTTTTGTAGATGTTTGTAAAAAAAAAACAAAAAAGCTTTTCAGTAATAATTTATTTCGGTGCAAAAAAGTGCTTTCGCACTTGTCAGATTCTTTTCTATGGAATAAATAAGACATTAAAGATGGAAATTAGATGTTCCTACGAAGATAGTATGTTTGTGTATGATTCGGTTGCGTTTACATTCGGTCTTGTGCATCATTTAGTAGCGTGTTAGGTGATTCCAGGTCGGCCTTTTACAAGTGTTCATCCTCAGTGATTAGTAATCGTAGTCGGGCCTCTTGGTGATGTAAGCCTTGATGGCTGGAAGACTCTGAACCTTCTGCATGAGCTGGTACAGGTAGGTGTATTTCCCTTGGAGGAAGTCAGTTCCCCACATGGCGATGGTGGACTCGAAGATGCCGACAAAGAAGAAGTCAACCCAGGTGAGCTGAAAACGAACGAGAAATTTAAGATAAAAATAGAAAAATAATCACAAGTCACCCTCCTGTGCAAGAGCAGGAAGTATTTTTATTTGTACAATTCTAAGGATAAAATAGATAAAGACGGATAAATGGTTTGAGATGTTGTACTTTCAGAAGAACATAGCCGTTCTAGGTGCAAAAGACCGCCCACAGACGAAATATGCCTGGAGTCATTCGTATCACCATCTTCAGGCAACGATTCGTAAAGAGAGATGTTAATGCCAGGATTGTTCGTGGTCTGCAGAAATCGGTGAGCTAAAGGATATTTGGTTTACAAACCTTTCCGAAGAAATATCCGCTGTTGGTCTCCACCATCTTTTCCATGCGGGTCAGGTAGACGGGGCAGATCTCGGTTTCCAGGGTCTTCTTGTACTGCATCTTTCTGGTGGAGTCAGTCTCAAGGTAGTATTCGTAAACCTCTGGAAGATTGAAGACAAAAATCATAAGTCATGGGTTTTGTAGACATCATAGCTACTTTGCTTTATAAAATTTTCTATGTATTTGGTATTGTACTTGGGGTTTGAGATTCAGAACTTACTGTGCCAGAACTCATAGATGGTCTCAGCAACGGTATCCATCTGTGCGTTGGTGATGTCATCAGTGCCAAAGAGGTTGAACTTCTTTCCCAAAAAGCGGGCGATGGCAAGGGGCTGGTTCATCACTTTTCCTTCGTACTCCAACATTGGCAGCTTGTGGAAAGGCACATCTGAAGAATTATTGAATATCAATAAGCAAAATGCCAGAAATTCTTCTAGTAACTTCTTGTTTTTTTATAATTTTTATCTCCTTCAACAAATGTACTATCACAAAAATGATCCGATGCAAACACGCTTCTAATCAGTATTTTCATACGAAGTAAGAAAAAATTAGGGCTACATTCCAGGGAGAATATCAATGACTAAGATTGTATGGAGGAATGGCCACGGTCATGTAACAGTCCATCCTCTCATATTGGTCGATTGATTTTTAGAAATGATTCAGGTTTCAAAACAACTCCTATTCAGAACATAACATATAATGTGAAAGTTAATATTGAGTAACTGGAATTTGGAATCGGTTTAAAGTTATTATCAATTAGAACGGATGTATAATTCTTCAGTAAAACTTTCAAAGCTCACATAACATTTCCTGGAGTCAACAGGAACTAAATATTACGCCATTTCCTTGAAGGGGTAAACAGAGAGGATGGTAGCCCACACAACTCTGTCCTGGGACACTTTTAAACTGCTCAAATAGTAATTTTTCAATGTTATTTTAATTTACGATTAACGGGATTGGTAGTTTTGGTGATTGCCTATGTTTAAAGTATGGTGTAGTAGACCGTAGAACAGTATGGATCAATTGATTTATTATTGAGGGTGGTTCACTTACTCTGCTTCATGGTTGGCCAGGTGGTCTTGTAGTTCACGGTGACATTTTCAAAGTTGACTCCTCCATAGGTCAGCATGTACCTGATGGACTCGCCAGTTCCCATGAAGTCGAAGTAGGTGAACTTGTACACTGGGGCCATTTTGAAGATTTGATTTACAAATAGTTCAAGAAGATCAGAGCTATTGAATTAATGGTCGTCCACTAACTGAAGATTTGCTCTGCGAAGCCGCTATTTATACTGAAACTAATCGTATCTTTTTCTCAATTATCTGGCCATTATATTGATTTGCCTTTTGTTCAATAACAAATTTATTTGGTAGCATATCACTTTCAGATTTGGGTGACCTCTGTAGGCTTTTACCAAAATCTTATTGCACAGTTGAGATAGTTTAATCTTCATTCGAAACTAAATTATTCTTTAAGGAAGATTGTTTTAATCGCTTAGGTAAGTACGCAATAAAACTATATGATAGATTATCGGCATGCAGTAATATTTTTTTAATTTTTAATTCTTATTTTTGGTTAATTGGAACTAAAACACTTGAAAATTCGTTGAAGAGGGCGAAGAAAAACATACTCTTTTTTTATTTACAACAAATGGTTTGTTTGTCCGGACTCTTGAAAGTTTTTCGATAATTATAATTTATTTTTAAACTATCGAATAAAGATTATTTAGGAGCTCGGTACACGATTTCCCTTCAAATACTGTGCACCATAAATACCGTAAGGTATATGATTAATTAAAACAATTAAGTCCCCTAAAAGATTTATATGGGTGATAATTAAAGTGTTTCAGAACCTTTTCTTATTTACTGACACATAATAATTATTTGTCTATTACCATTTTACAAGTAGGTAAATCACTAATCAAAAGTCGTCTCAAACAATAATAATATTTATGTTTTTTACTGAATTATTTTAGATAATGAATAATTATTTTTATCAGACGCGATAACGCATTATTATAGTTTTCTTTTTATAGCAGTAGTCTTACTACGTGTCATAATAAAATGAATGAATATACTACTACTACTACTTTCCTTTATTCGCCTCCAATGGTGCATAGGACACTGCATTGGTACACCAATTACAGCGTATCTTGATCATTTTACATACATGATGACATACGACATATACATGATAATTTGTTTTGTGTAGCTATAAAAATTCATCAATCAAAAAACATCATCATTATCATTACATACCCGCTCCCCATTTGGAGCATATGGATTTCCCAAAACTGGACTTCCCGTTGATTTTGATGGGATTTTCTTTTAATTTTTAATACCTAAGGTTGTTTAAGAAATAGTTTACATTGTACTAGGTACAGCGAGTAAATATTGATTTTTATTATAATATTGTTATATTATTATATTTTAAAAAATATACAGTCTTGAAAAACGGAGCCACTTTCTAAAAATTTACTGATACCTATGTATATCAAAAGTTCACAGCACTGCGATCACCAACGTATCGACATGTAGACAGTAATCCGTAAATTTCTGATAATTTACTGATAACCATATACGCGTCGTTCTCAGTGGATGTGGGATATGGGCCTTTTTACCCTCAACGCGCTTTTGGCATTGAGATATTATTATATTATACGAACAAAGCACATATGTACCTACTGATTGTTTATTACATATCTATCTAGCTAAAAAAACTAAACTAAACCATATAGAGGTAGGCAGAGAGAATAGAACGCCATACCACTCTGTCCTGACACACTTCCCTTGCTTCCTCCACATTCATTGCATAATTCTCATGCATGCACGCCAATTATTCCGACTCTTCACATGACCACTTTCAAGTATTTGTTTTACCTGATCATGCCACGTCTTTCTCGGCCTTCCTCGAATTTTACACCTAGGAACACTCGCATCATAGATTCTTGTATCCGTTCTTTAATCATTCATTCGTTCTGAGCGACCGAACCATCGTAAAAGACCTTTCCTAATTTTGTCGATAGTGCTTATCTCAGCCTTGAGTTCTGCTCTAATTTCAACATTAGTGCTCTTATCATTCATAGTTTTACCACACATTCATCTGAGAGATTCCATTACATTTTAATCCGCTATAACCTGGTAACCTTGTTACTGGTTTTAATAATAAATCGGAGTTACATACACGCCATTTTAATCCTATTAGGTGTTGCAGAAAATGTAGGATTTCACTGCATATTGCCTACCTGCTACCCGCTACCCGCGTTCCTTACGTGATTTCGCATTAATGTAATCCATTTAGTACCACCAACGAAGGCTTTTCTCACATGCAGTCCACCAGGCCCGTCTCTAGAGTAATAGGTGCCCAGGGCAAACACAAGCCCCTCTCCACTGAATGTTAGGAGCTTCGTTTGCGAATGAAGATTTTAACAAAGTATTCCAAGTGCAACGAGTCTTTCTTCGGACATAGTTGAACGTAAATACGTTTTGATAAGTTTCAGTTGGCTAAAACTGCGCCCTCCGCTAGCAAAGGTGACGGGAATAGTCAGGTACCCCGCATACTAGAGTCTTCTTTTGGGCGATAGTTTAGTCGGGTTGGGCTGCTAACGCGCACACTGAATCAACAAAACGGTCGGGTTGGTGATGAGTGCGCACACTAGAGAACAGTCGGCCAACTGCTCTCGAATGATCTTCCAGTTAATAAACGACTTTTGAAGAGAGCGGTCGCAATGAATGTTGGAACAATATTGTCAACAAAAGTTATTATTGCTGCAATACTACGAAGGAGAAAGCTATCGCCCGATTAAATGATCGGCAAGTGTGCGCGCGTGGAAGAGCGCCATACTGATTAAGCTATCGGCCGATAGTTTATCGATAGGATAGTTTAAAGGCAATCGCAAGGCCTATTAAACTTTAGCAATCGGCCGATACCGGATCGTTGTAGTATGCGCACTTGCATACATCTTCATACTGATTAAAAGCCCGACTGAAATATCGCCCGATAGAAAGTCTCTAGTCTGCGGGGGCTCTAAGTAGAATTCGGAGTACAACCCAAACATTTGGTAACAAGTCCTTAAGGTCGGCGTTACTGATTCGTCAAATGACGAATTTTGCAGAAAGCTTAGGCGGCAGAAAACAATCGGGGCGGCCGCCCCACTCGCCCCACCCTTGAGACGGCCCTGATGCACTCCATATAATATCCAACGTGGTATTAATAGATTTGTCACTAGAATACACATTCCTGACATGGCAATAACATACTTGTATTTACGTAGCACTTGACATATAGTTGAAAAAATAAAGGTCGAAGAATTAAGTTGCGAGAAATTTTAAGCTTGCTAGAATAATTGTAATCAGGGTGCTCAGCATAAACTAACATAGAAGTCAAATTCATCCCTTTGTATAGGAAATCATTGCCATTAGTAATTTCTTTGCTGGCAATGCTAAGCATCCAGAATCGGATTTTTTTAAAACTCTTCCTGTTTACTGAAGTACGATCAAAACCAATGCAATTTTCCAATTTAACTTCTACGAATATGTGTGTCAACGGCAACCTTATCAATGCAATAACGCATCCTACTTCTAAGTAGGTGAACATATTAAGGTCCAGTTAAAAGAAGCTCGTAACAGAGTGAAAGCGCTAATTTGTAAAATAAATATGACTGGAATTATTACCAAATATTTTTTATTTAACCGTTTTGAGTTATATTATGAAAAATTTTGTTCATTTTATATGTACGGTATTAGTATTTATTAAGTTTTTAGTATTTTGAGTAATTATGTATATGAGTACTGTGTGATACAGGAAAAAAATATCTGTACTTAAGTAATACTGAGTACAGTAATGCATAGGGACGCAGGATGACGACTCAATAAAATATAATCATCTACTTCACTTCACATTTCTCTTCGCTGCTCTACTCAAGTAAAAAATGCCTTCAAAATGCACCACTATTGACTGGGAAAATTCAATCATCAATCGAGATAAATAAAAAGTGAATAAATGTCAGTAGACCAAAAATTTTTATATATAATGTTGCTAATGAAATTAACAAAATTGTAAAAAGGGATAATTCCAAGATATTTGCAAAACAAATTTAAAAACAATGAACTTTTTCATAAATATGCAACAAGAGGTTAAAAAAATATAAGATTAGAAAAGAAAAGAAAAAACTATTGATTGACTACCTTTCTGACAGAGCATGTGTTTGTTGAAGTCGGCGGTGAGTTGAGTTCTCCTGGCCTAATCACTTTTGGGGTACCTCAGGGCTCAATTCTTGGCCCATTACTGTTTATAATCTATATAAACGATATAGAATGTTGGGGTATTGAGGGGAGAATTCAGCTTTATGCTGATGACACAACTGTCCTGTATTTTTGTAAGAATAAACTCGAGCTTCAGATAAAAATTGAAAGTGATGTTATCCGTCTGTCAGAGTGGCTTCGGTTTTAACAAATTAAGTCTGAACACGAAAAAAACACATTACCTTCTTTTTGGGAACAAAAGCTCTGAATCACTCAATGTTGCAATCGGGAAGGATCTGTAGACAAGAAAAACGTAACAAAATACCTGGGTCTCTTAATAGACTCACGGCTTACATGGAATGATCATATTGAATATGTAAAAAAGAAAATAACACCGGTAACAGGGATACTTTTCAGATTTCAAAAAATGCTCTCTGTATCACAGCTCCGGTCAATTTATTACTCAATGGTCCATTCTCACCTATCATACCTTTGTTGTATTTGGGGTTTCGCTACAAAGCAAAAGATTTCGGAGGTCCAAGTAATACAGAATAGAGCAGTTAGAAATGTTTTTCACTTGCCGTACGATACACATATAAAAGATTTATACTTTGAGACAAAAATCATGCCCTTTCACATGCTTCCTACATACGAAATTACTAATTCAATATTACATACAATTTTTGATTCAATGCACACAAACATCGAGACCACTTTTAATAGAGACGTTCATCAGCACAACACCCGTTCACGCAACAAAATACATTTAGAACCAGCAAATTACAACCAAATTCGGTACAAGATCCCTAAAATACATAGCATTTTCCGAATTTAATTTGTTACCTGACATGTTTAAGATCCCTGTATATAACTATCGAAACAGGACCTCTGATTTGAAAAAATATTATTTTAATAAGTATTTTGAATGATACCTTTTCTACTTGCGTCGATATAATATATGGTTTTGCTGTTACTGTTATAATTCACTTTATTGTTTCTTTAGGTTTTATGTTTTCATTGGATTGGTTCTGTTTTTTGTATATATTGTGTTTATTTTGTGATCTAAGTGATGTCAGTGCGTATTAGAATAAAATGAATATGTGTTTTTTATTTGTCCCTAAATGAGTTTATTGTTAAAACTCCTAGGGAGCATTGGATTGAAAAAGAAAGAGAATTCCTTATTTTTCTTTTTTCCTATGTAATGTTATTTTTTTGTATAAATAAATAAATTGTATGTCATAGAATTGTTTAATGTATAAGGGGCATTAAAATGTATGAGAAGATTCCAGATGAAATAAGAAATGAACAAAACGTAAAGTTATTTAGGGTTAATGTAAAAAATATATGTGTGAAAAATATAAGAGTAGGTATTATATTATAGCTAAATTGAAAAATGTATAATGGTAGGATAATAATAGGAAAAAAAAAAATAAGTGTAATGTAATAATATTAGTATATGTAAAATGATGTAGTACTAAATAAATATAATTTATTTTATTTATTTATTTATTTTTTTATATATATTTACGGCGCATACCTTTTACAAAAAAAACACTTTAAATTAAAGCGATACATAAATTAAATATAAATAGAGAATAGTACTGTTGTGCTAAATTGTGACAATTATTTTTTTACATGGGTATAAATAACATATCGAAGTATGCTTCAAACAAATACACAATAATATATTTTGAATAAAGTGAAATATATTATCTGTAATGAAAGAATTTATGAGAAAAAAAATTTTTCAACTCAGATTATATTACATATTACATATGACTTTTGCAAAAAATGATGTAGATCCACCAGTTTTCAGGTTGTACTACGAGTTGTGTTATACTACATAATATAATAAAATAAAAATAAATATAATATAAAATAAAAATACCTGTGTATAGTAAAGGAAATAGTAAGAGTTTTTAAAGAAAAGAAATCAAATCACGATCATTATGTTATCACACATCAATCTAAAAACATATATTCAAAACACATCGTTTATAAGCTGGTAATCCTATCTCAGTACTCGACAAATTTGAAAATTTATTGCCGACTGTTTGGATTCTATTGAAAATAGAGTTTTGTTGTGCGTTAGTTCGAATATTGTCACAGCGACACGGTATATTTTGTCTTGTAGTTCTGGTTGGGACGTGATAGTTAATTAAAGACAAAAGTTCAGGGGAATCTAATAAGTATGTGTTCAATTTTAAACAAAAACAATAAATACATTAATTGTTCTCCTATCTTTTAATGTCAGCAATTGTAAATATTTCAATTAAAAATATCATAGTCAAGATCTTCAACTGGGATGCCTAGCCTGAAATTGAGTGATCTTAAAAAATTTATGCTGAATACGTTCAATAAATGTTGGTTTTATATGTACCTCGTAGCGTGGATTCCAAAACAGAAGAGTTGTACTCCAACTGGCTTACGTACCAATGATGTATATAGCAATTTGAGCGTAGACGTGCTATTAAAATCTTTGGAGATTCTACAGAATATATCCCACACATCCTCATACCCCTATCAGTTACAGCATTGATGGTGGTAAATGAAAGATAATCTTTGTATCGAAAAGTACTCCCAGATCTCTTATTACTTCGACAGATTTGTAGAAAATAGTCGTCTCCTAATTAGTAATTATGTAATAATGGATTTTTAACCCTAAAAAACCTCATAATTTTTACAACTTTTTTGAGTTAAGTGTGAGTTTATTCAAACGACTCCACTCATAAAATCTATCTAAGTTAGATTGCAAATAAGGTACAGTCAGCAAGATCATCAACAACTCTTAACATCATCAGCAAATAGTAAAATCTTAACATCATCAGCAAATAGTAATACCCGAATAAATAATATCGGCCCCAGATGAGATCCCTGGGGGACGCCACTGGTTGCAATAAAGAAGTAGGAACAATAATACATTTTATAATTTTTACACAAATATTTCTGTTCGTTAAGATAACTTTTTAACCAATCAAAATAAAGACCCGCACACGCCCAATTTGGACAATTTTTGTTTATTAGAATTTTATGACAAACCTTATCAAACGCCTTACTAAAATCTGTATAAATGGAATCGACCTGTTGCCGATTAGCAAGCGCATTTGTTTATATAATTTTCATCAGATTGATAGGTTTGTCAATGTTGATCTGCTGAGAATGAATCAGAACATGTTGGTTATGTTGTGATAAACACGATTAATCGAAGGACCAATTTTATCAAGAATAATTTTTTCAAAAAGTTTTAGGGATTGTGATTTGGATGCAAATCGGTCGGTAGTTGTAAACACCAGGGTTTTGTCACCACTTTTTAAAGATAGGTGTAAAGATAAATAGATTTCTCAGAAGTCTGGAAAAGTACCAGTTGCCAATTGATTGGTTAAATAATAGAAAACAATGGAAAAGAGAGACAATTAACACATTTTTTGAGGAAAAAATGCTGGAATCTTATCAGGACCAAAACTAAATTTATTTTCTAATAAGTTAATTCTTAAGATTATATCTTTACTATCAAATTTTAATTGTGATAAACTCCCAATTTAATCTCTGATTCAAAATAAGGAACATGTTCTTCAGGAATAGAAGGCTCATATACATCTTTGAAAAAATCAGCAAATAAGTTAACAATGGTATTAATATTTGATCCATTTTTAACTTTATATTTCATTGACTGAGGTATACCAGTATCATTACATTAAAAAAGACCAGTCAATAGAAAGCAAGCATTCACATATCTCATCATAGTCAGCTTTACTGTAATTAAGGTATTTAGTTTTCATTTTTATGGACTTTTCTATTGGATCTTGAATAGTTATATCTAAGGATGGGTGGTGTTTATCTGGAGGAACAATATTTTCAAGAGAAATATCTACTGTTGTGGTTGGATCACTACATAATACAAGATCAAGAGTATGGTTATTAACATTTTTAATATTGTTCCTTTGAACTAAGTTTAAATAATTAATCATGTCTAAAATTTCTTTATCACGCGTAGAAATATTACAAACTTATATCGGTGGAATTAGTAAACATATTAGGAAGATTGTAATCACCCAAAAGAAAATATTTTGCTATTAGGGATATTTATTAATTATTAGCTCCACATCTTCAAAATGACTTTGGTAAATACTTATATCTGATGATGGCGGAATATATACAGCCCCGACTATTATTTTATGTCTCTTACTACCAACAGTAACAAACAAGTGCTCAACATTGCTGTTTACAGTGGAAATTCTTTTTGAAACCAGGTTACTGGAAACAGCTATTAAGACTCCACCACCCCTTGATTTACTGCTAGTGTCCGAATTCCTATCTTGGCGGTACACATGATGAGATGTGAGACCAAGCTCAGCTGAATTGATGTCCGAACTGAGCCAGGTTTCGGTAAATATAAATATATCATGAGGGAAGCACATAGATTTAATTTTAAACATTTGAAGTTTTGATTTCAATCCGCGTAGATTTTGATAAAAACATTGCAATTTGATTGAGCCTCTTAGTTTTTTGGGAGAGTCTGAACAATTCTAGGAGTGGAGTTGATGTATTTAATGGTAATGTTTTCTTCTCCGTCTCTATAATAATAAAAAATAAATAAATAAACCAATGCCATAATGCCATTCTAGTTTTATATGTTACGAATATAATAAAACGCAGTTCTGGAGTCTTAGAGATATTCTGATAATATAAAGTCAAGCATCGTAAGGAATCGAAATAAATCAAGGAGGTCTTAATAAATTATAGTCTAAGTCCAAAATCATGGTAAATTTTCTTCTAGGAACATTATGTCATTCGGTTAACATAGATAAATAAAATCACATAATGGTGACTGTTTGGGGGCCGATACGCCGTTCCGGGTCAAAAGTGTGTATAATAATTTTAATCAAAACAATAATTGGTTTTCATTGTCTTAGTAACAAGAAATTTTTATTCGAGATAGCGTGACATTGATATTCAAACACTAAACACACATTGTCTATCGACACCCAGAGAAAGCAAACAAAATGTATTGTTGGATTCGCAGACATTATTAATTTAAGATATTGTTTTGCGTGCGCGCTGGTTGGTCTTGCTTGTCTGTTTTATTTGGGAATTGTGAATACTGTGTTGTGAAAATGACCTCTGTTGATCAGAAAGTGGGTAAACAAGGAGCTGAAGAAAGCATCAGGATGTTACTTTATTACGGAGGGAGTAAATTAGGAAAGTTGAAGGAATCTGTGGAGAAATGGTTGGAAGAAGAAGGTTTGTGACACCGATGAATTTTAACATACCCATTTAACACTGCTTAATAGTTTAGTTAAGAAATGCGTTTTTCTAATGCTAACAATAACATAGCGTACTTTAATTCTTCATCTGGTTTGTTAAGATTTTTTATTATATTAATTAATTGTTAAAATAATCATCTTACCATATTACCAAATTTCTAATTACTTTATTTCGTTCTTGTCTTTTAAATATATTAAATATTATGTTTTGTACATTTTTTAAGTCATCCAAATTTTTAGTAAAAACGTAAGAGAGCAAATTGAAAATCCTTTCCCAATTTTTCCGAGACATTTAGCTTGCGTTTAACACACTTCGAACAAGAATTTCAGAGAAGTACTTGAAAAAATAAAAAATAAATGTCTGAGGTGTCTAGTTACCCACTACGTTACTCACTACGTCATCAATAAGCATCTACGTCATCGCTGGACATGTAAGTCACACGTTTCGTATATAGTGCCTCTTTGCCTAAGTGAGTCTTTAGACGGTGGAATTTGATAGTAAGGTGTGTTATGAAATTAACCCTAGGAAGCGTATATTTTTAGAAAATTTGTATGGAAACGCCCCTTCTAGTAAATTCTTGTACTCGTCAGTATAATTCATATTATAATTTACTTTAGAGAAAGAGGGAATATTGGACCTGTATCACGCTGTGGCTGTGGCGAGGTCCATCGGTGCTGCAGCAGGCTTGATTTCTGGAGACCACTGGATCGACGCTCAGCTGGACACAATGGCACTATTCATATTCGAAATGCTGCAAAGTAAGTTGGAATCGAGTCCCACAAATACACAAGAAACCAGGGAAATATACACCGTGCTTCACGCTGACGCGACACAGCGAAACTTCGGTGGATTCATGGTATACTGAAAAAAAAAACCCTAAATTAGTATTTTAAACAAAGCAATTACAATTTTTAATTTTTAAATTGTCGCATGAAGCTGGCCCAAATTTACAGTGATAGGGATATTAGTAATTCTATCCCTTCTATAGTCGTAAGTTACAACTACCTCCTGCCCAACTGCAGTCTCCCACCCACCGCCCGCCAACCCGCCCAGAGAAGACGCGGCAGCCACCCCGGCTGAGTCCAAATGAAGGTGAGGGGTTAAAAGGACTACGAGGGTGGGAGATTGTGGCGTAAATCTATAACATACAGTATCACAAGTCATCCTATCTGGTGGACCTATTTCACCTCCTTACCACATCCAAAACTCATACGCAAAATACCCATAGGAATGGAGAAAGAAGGACCCCAGCAAGGAGCGCCCACGCCCGCGCCAGTCCCCAGAAATGCAGCCCCGAGAGACCCAGGCAAGCGAGGGCGACCAAACGGGGACTACCCCACTAAATCTATTGTTAGTACTAGTATAACTACTCCCTTTTAAAGATTGAAGCAGATGAATCTGAACTAGTGTATGTAAATATGGTTGCTAACTACCTCGCTAGGTGTACCACCTCTTTTGAGCAAGATTATCAAATTAGCCGTGAAAAAAAATATACGTTTGAACTTGTGGTCGCATTATGTATTTTTTCATTATGAAAGCTCTCAAAAACTTTCGATATCCCGCGTGATTTACCTTAGAACCGCTTCTACTAGCAAAGCTTTTATACGTTAGTCACAGGGATTAATGTGTACCACTAAACTAAACTGCGAGGTGAACGAAATATGAATTTTTTCTGCCAACAATTTTTTTTTACATTTTAGAGTCAGCTATTTGGTACCAAGAATCAGATAGGGCTAACAAGGAAAACCTAAAAAAACAGCTGATGAAGGAAATATCACAATATTATTTGCATAGAATGGAAAATGCTGTTAAAGCAAACGGAGGACGTTTCTCGAATAAGGTAAGAAATCAACGAAGATTTAAATGTTTAATAAAAGTTTAAAATTACTGTTTCTCGCTTATTATTATCCGATTTACAAACAGATTGCACATGGATGATTTTGTGATTTTTTTGTATTTTTCTGCATTTCCCGTAAAAGCAGATGAATGTAGCATGATTATACACCGTGTCCCACGATGAGACCGCGAAACTCCAGAGGGGGATTATTCATGATATTCTGAGAAAAAAATCTTAAAAAAGTTTTTCAAAAAACTCAATTCTAATTTCTTAAAAAAATTTAAAATATGAATAAAAATTCACGCGTGTAATACCGTCAATTTTTGAACTGGCTCACACCACGTGACCTGCACCAATAAGCGCGAAGAAATCACATATTTTTGAAACTTAAACTAAAGATTCAGATATGAAATTCGAATTTTGAATGTCCGCACAAGGCGTACCAGAGCGGACCCCCACTCCTCCCCGCCCACCGCCACCCCGCCGCCGCTAGCACTTCAAACAGAAGCCAGTATTACACTCGTCGCTTTTTATGAATACTTTTTTAAAATTAATTATTGGAAATGCCCGGATCAAAAAACTTTATTAGGATTTTTTTCTCAGAATACCATGAACAATCACCCTCCGGAGTTTCGCGGTCTCATCGTGGGACACGGTGTATTTATCATATTTTTATTCGAAAATGGATTTCATTGCAGACCAGTGTAATTTCAATGGATCCATGTGTGTTTAGAATTAAATGTAAAATTGTGAATTAAAAACGATTATCCGTTAGGTTGAATAATTTCGCTTATATCTACTACCCACCTCCACTATCAAATTTGACACAGCTTTTTTGAAAACAAGTTTTTGTTTATTGACCTGATGGACAAAGGGAGCATGTTGTAGAGCTTGACAGCATAATACTCCTAATCCTTCTGACCAAAAGTAGTGCGTGTCTTTACTTGCTTTAATATTTTCTGCGTTCTGGGTCGTGTGGCTCTTGGAGAGGAGTATAAAATTTATGTCATTTATGTCAGCTCGTTGACGGCACGGTGAAAACACATGAAAGTGCGACTTTGTTCGAGATAATTTTATGTTAATTTCAAAACATTAGAATTAGATAAACTCCTGGAAAATGTAAGGTTTCCACTAAGATTTCCATTTGTCTTCTGAAGGGCGAGGTTCAAATAACAGATTTTTTCAACGGAATTCATTTTAACTCTTTTTCAGCTGTCCTGGATCGACATATTCTTCTTTGGTGCCATAGAAGTGCTGGAAATATATTTTGGATCAGCTCTAATCGATGGAACCTTTCCATTCCTACTGAAACTAATTGAAGATGTTGGAAGAATACCAGCTATTCGTGACTACATCAACACAAGAAGAAATGCTGTCATAAAAGTCTGATCGCTAACCGTCAACTTATTTTAGTCGTTGTGAAACTTCTTTTTTACATGTAATGTACATTAAACCTGCGTAAGTGACCAGTTGACTTTTTTCTCCCAAACAAAATAAAAATTGAACGTAAGTAAAGCTTTTACGCAATTTACTGGGTTTCTAAACTCCATTTCATATGCGCAGCATGTAAATTCCCACAAACTGCCTCCAAGCTAAGTTGGCGTCTCCTCTGGTCCACTCCAGGCATTGATTTATAATACACTTAGATTTGAAACTGAACCCAAAAAATGAATGACACTTCAACTCCGTCAAAACCTCCGACTCCGCCAGACGCGTATTCAGTATTTCTTTAACCGCCGGCCGAGTCGGACTATCAGAAAACATTCCGAAATGCCTTAGTGAAACCGTGTAAAAACCGTTCCACATGTAAGTGTTTATTTATATTTGTTTACATAGCCAAAAATAATTATTATTCAAAGAAAGTTTTCTTTAAATAAAAGCAAACAGCCCGTCCACAAGAAAAAAAAAGTCATTTTATATGGATCGTAAAATTCATGAACGCTCCTCGTAAGGAACGGGTTAGTATTGTATACTGTTACTGTAACCCTGTATCTAGCCCATACCTTTTGCGGTGTGTGGGTCTCTAATAGGACGACCCGTGTAAGTGTATTGAGATGAGGAATCTTCGTGTCATTACTTTTTCTAAATAATTTACTTTGCAAGGCAGATCTAAGTGTATTAGATCTAGACGTAAACTGCCGATGAATTGTCAGCGGTAGAGCTGATGTTTTATAAAATAGGCAATAATTTTAAGGCTCTCGGGAGGAAGACGTTCATAGTTCATAACACAGACAGCCGAATAGCCTTTGCCTGAATTATGATTAAATAAAACACTGTTATGTGTTACTATTGGTTTATTCTATAAAAATAGAATTTACCTACACTACCTGGTTTCGGGAGTAACGTTCTCCCATCGACTGGTGAAAAGACACTATTTTTATAGAATAAACCAATAGTAACACATAACAGTGTTTTATTTAATCATAATTC
Source organism: Micrasema minimum (assembly GCA_022494985.1). Lineage (NCBI taxonomy): Eukaryota > Metazoa > Arthropoda > Insecta > Trichoptera > Brachycentridae > Micrasema > Micrasema minimum. The sequence goes on from JAGVSP010001594.1 coordinate 29,809, forward strand.
ATTATGAAGTGTTACAAAGTGAATGCCGAATCAATCAACAAAATTTGCCTGATTTATTTACACGCGTGTAGATTCCACAAACTGCCTCCAAGCCGAACGATCGGCCGCCAGATCCCGTGCATCCTCTCAAGTCAGGCCCACGTCCCGCAGCTCTGACGCCAATTGCCGACGGATTGTCAACAGTGAACGTCTAGGACGCTGATACATATACAATACAAGTGATATTTTTTTAGTTTAGTAGTTTTAAGTAAACCTGTTCTTCTCTATGGCTGCGAATCGTGGACACCCAACCAGGGCCCAAGACAGCAGACTTCTGAGTTTTGAGAAAAGGTGTCTTAGAAGAATTTTAGGTCTGCGGTGGTTTGACTTTGTAAGGAACACAGAGGTGAGGCAACGGACACAGCAACCCTTGGTAGCAACCCTTGGTATGGAAGGCGTTTCGGCTGGCTAGGCCAAATACTACGTATGCCTCCCGAGAGTCTTAACCATGCTTGCCTATTTTACAAGGCATCAGGTTCTCGGCGTCCCGGTCGTCCGCTGTTGACAATTCGTCGGCAGTCTGCGGGACGTGGACTTGACTTGGGAGGATGCGCGAGAGCTGGCGGCCGATCGCTTGGCCTGGAGGCAGTTTGTGGATTCCATATGCTGCACATAGGGAGCGGATATGGTATAATTAATGAAGTAAACATTACGGTAATGTTCTCTGTATTGCTTACAAATTCATGGCACCGCTCTCCAAGAACTTTTCCGAGACAGCTACCCTACCCTTAAACCAATATTGGTCTAAGCCTTTACACTTTACACTAGCCATGTAAGTCTACTGTTTTAAAAAGGGTATAAAATATGTTTACTCGTACCCCATTCTTGATAAAAATGCAAACTGCAAATCTTTTGCATTTACTTTTCAAAATACACTATCCCCACCCATCCCCTACCATACCACCTCTTTTGAGTTTGAAACTGGTGTTGATTGGTCGTTAAAGCTATTTCCGGGGCGTGGTTGATCACCGATATTAAATTATGTTAGCGGAAACGTGAGTTGGATTGCAATTAAGCTGAAATTTTCCTTCAGGAATATATTTGTGCTGAAATCTTTCAGCGGATGCATTTATAGTCTAATCGACCTTACATTGCCGCTTGGCGTTTCGTGACAGTTCTTATTAGAGATGTGTCGTCTCCTAAATTAAAGACAAGCCCTGAATATTTTTTTCCGTTTTTAAACATCAATTTGTCACGTTATATTTAACGTATTTATGCCTATTTATTAAAATAAAAGAAGAATTCCAAGACACATATTTATTCCGAGTAAGTATCGGTAGAATATGACGCATCTATGACATCAAGACGTCAAGAGACAACATATACCTATTTAGGAATGTTTTATCAATTTACCGTCATAATATATAATATTTAAGGAAATATACTAATATTATAAAATAAGATCAATTCTCTAGGTTTAGACAATCTGCGCATACGAATTCAGTACATAAAAATCGTATGCGCAGTAGTTTAAAAACACTTACAGAATCGAAGCGCAGAAGCGATGTTATCGCAGCTCTTCCGATACATTAATAAGGTTTTTATTCGATAGATGTCAGTCATAAAATTAAATTTATAAATCTTTTCAATCCATTCAATATAGAATTTGCACAGAGGTCGCAAACGTACCATTTGGCCTAAAAAACTACCAACAGATCAAATTTAAGCGCTCCACTTTTGCATTTTTTTTCAATCTATTCATACGTCATAAAAGTAACTTACTGGTTTGAAAATTTCATAATGTGTATACTCCCTCAAGTAGGTAGATCAAAAATGTTTAATATGTGATACCTTGGACTGGCTCTGAAGCGTAAGACTATCATCTTTCTTTCATGAAATAATAATTAAGATACACTCACTGCTCATGGTATTCCAATGCTGTGCCCTATGCACCCTTAGGTGCGGATAAAGGGAAAGTAGTAGTGGTAGTAGTAGGTACATAAAAAAATGTTTCCCTTATCCTTAACTAATGGTGCATAAAGCACTGCATTGTATACGCCAAGTATTCTTATTATCCATTACATGAAGGCAAGATGATCAGTATCTATAATAAATATAAAGGAATTATAAATTATGACGTTTTGCCCGATACTTATAACAGGGGTTAGCGTGGATAAATAAAATAAATATCCGGAATTAATGTATTGTTTTCGTTTTGTAATCACCTTGTGAGAAAAAATACAAAAAAGAGGACTTCCCGTTATTAAAAAAATAAAATATTTGAGAATTCATTCACTTTTTAAAAAGTACTGTATTTCCTCCAAAATAGTTTGAAGATTCCGAACAAGATTTTTTAACCCCTTCCTCAGGTGGAGTTACAGCCTTAACAATTATTTTTTGATATTAATGACGACATTGCAAAAAAAATAATAGTGATTCTTTCAAAAATTGTCGTATTAATTTGATAAACAATGATAGTAGCAAATGTAAGTGGTGTCAGGTGTCAGATAAACAATATTGTCTCAATGTAATATGAGTAAGTAGTTTCTGGAAATTATCGAACGTAAGTAGAGGAAATCGGAGACATTTGAAAATGTGCACAGTTCGGAAAATTACAGTGTATTGTACATACAAATCATCGAATTTTCTTGTAGGTATCTACTACTACTACTACTGCTTTCCCTTATCCGCACCCAATGGTGCTAGGGCACTGCATTGGTACACCAATTGCAGGTATCCACATACAATATGCTTTTAATAATTCAGTTTTACCCCAGGTATCATAAAGTAGATCACGTATATTTTTATAACGTTAAGGTGTGTCAAACTCAAAACAGCAATTTTTGTAGCTTCACCTTCATGTTGAAAGATGATATGCTCAGGCGTTTAATTTTCATGACACTTTTTTATTTCAATGAGGAAATCCACTGCTACCCGGAATTGAATTTTAAAAATGCTTTCGTGTAGACGCGAATATTTAAAAATTTTGAAGTGGGATGAAATATCAAAAATTAAAAAACGCACTCACGCAAAAATTTTTCAAAATCTTAAACAATGACGTCACTCCTTGTATCTAAGTGTAGTGTTTCCGGTTTCCGTTTTTAAACCCCCGTAGCCGCGTTCCATGGCATTTTAATATGGAATACAACCTACATACAAGCTTCTATTGCAAAAAAGATGGCCGCCATTCAGTCTCTCTAGAACAGCTGTTAACAGTATATGACAGTTGAGTCGACGGTATATTTTATCGGTGCTTCCCGCGTCAGTTTGCATAGATTTTTGACAGTTTTGTTACTGGCTGGAAAAATACCATGGCCTTAAATAACCCGTTTTATGACGTCACTCCTGCAAAAATGACGCAGTTAGTACATAATGGTATTTAGCGCGGTATTTGAAATGTGCAACTTTAAAAAATCGTATCTTCATCAATAACTTATAAAAAAATATTAAATATATTTTTTTTGTTTAGTTAAATAGTAAGTTTATAGAAAAAAATTACTTTAGAAAACAGTGGATTCCCTCATTCACCTAAATAGCGCTGAACAATAAAGCCCCACCCTTTCCCTAGACTAAAGACTATTGAGTCTTTTTTCAGCCCAGCACAATTCTACCGATTTTTTGAACAAGCTATCCCGCGATTTTTAAGATTGTCAGTGAGATAGGTAAAAATACGGATGGATTTACGTTATGTACGCGCACAAATTATGTATTATATTGTCATTGTTTCCATCACCCAAACCAACCAGAGTCGGCCTAAATTAACAGTAGTAGGAAAACGTTAGTTTCTAGTTAGATCATTAAAATTAAAATGTAATACAAAACAATATAATAGCGTACAATTCACACCATGAATACTTATACTTGTGGGGGTTAACAACCCAGACGGTACAACGTCCAAAGTGCAAAATATAATTCAGCTGCGTCAGGTATTACTACACGAGTAGATAATTCCTAGAATATCATCAGCTGACGCTGCAATTCAACGGGCAGTATGGCTTTGCACACGAATGTCTATCCCCACCACTCAACTCTAATAACAAAGGACTGCTGTCCTATAAATACCCGTACCGAGGGTCAGAACAGCAGTGCAACACGACCATCTTATACCATCTACGCAGTTACTCTCTTCAGTCGGAGAGTCACCAGTCCACGTCAGCAGCCAAGACGCCGTGTCTTGCCTGACGTAGACGACGCCGTCATGGAAGCCTCGGACCACGCCCTGGATTCACACTCCTGGTACCAGCAACGGAAGCCCGACCGCATCGTCTGCTCTCCACGTCGCTTCGCTACCAACGTTGTTCCAGCCACCGACTTCGCTCCATCTCTTAAACATGTTTCTATCTCTTTTCTAAATAAAGATGTATTTTTTTTTATATCCAATTTCAATGAAACAGTACCGTTAAAATCACATTTTTATCGATAAACATTAGTGTTCACATACCGGATAGGTATAATGAAAATGTTAGCTCAATGTTTGTGGCACTCACTTTGTGGTTTTTAGGGCTTTGTATATAATAGTATATACAAAGCCCTGAAGAAGGAGTAGTGTCTCCAATACCGGTTGGCGTTTTTTAAAAATAAAAAAGTAGATTAAAATAAAAGTTGTTTAATTTCATAATAATTCAAATGTTTCACAATTTTTTTAACCCTTAAGGACTATGTTGAAAAGTTTCTTTGGAAATGGTTTAGTACCTAACAGAGCAGAGATCTCCACTTTCTAATTATATTGTAATAAGCTAAAAACGGTATTTTTTTTAAAATTGATATTAGATTATTTAGATAATCCAACGTGTCCAAAACTCTGTCTTTATTGAGATTTGAAGAATGATATTGGATTAGATATTTTATACTTATTGAATGAAACCTAGATGGATACATTTGATCACCAACACCGGGGGGTTTTAATGTCTTAAAATATATATGAATCAGTATTATTGCCCACCAATTTTTTCAAGACAAAGTTAAATGCACCTGAATGAAATAATGTAAAAATTATAATTTTAAGAAGAACAACAGCAAATTAACACGTCACATAATGAGATAAAACGATAAAATTATAATAATTTAAATTGCTAATAGTGGTAAGTGAATCTTCTTTTATTTTTTAATGAAGCGTAGCGATCCGTCAAAAATCATGACTGTAGTGATCTGATATTCTGAAATATTTCCATGTCTAAAATAAGTCTACCAAGCACAAGAGCTTGTCTTTTAAATTAGTAAGTTTTAATTTTTTATTTATTTATTCATTACATTTCACATTTAATATAATCACAATAATGGGATGGCGACTTAATCAGTTGAGACCCATGCCAATGATCTGGCCCAGACTCACTAGATAGTCCGCGTCAAGTCAGGGCATATTATACATTTAATTATTGTCATATGTTTTTGAAAAGTTTATGAAATACGAAATAAATATTAAATAAAAAGAACAAAAAATCTATGGGTGAAACAATCACATAAGTCACGGGGGAACAATTCCATAAGCCATTTCTGCAACGAGCAAAAAATTGACTCCTACTTTCCCTTATCCGCACCCATTGATTTATTAATACACCTAGATCTGCCTTGCAGAGTAAATTATTTAGAAAAAGTAATGACACGAAGATTCCGCACCTTTAATTTTTACCATTACACTTACACCGGTCCTATCAAAGCCCTTCGACTGCCGGCAAGCATCCGCCCACACACCGCAAAAGGTATGGGCTATATATGGGGTTACAGAAACAGTATACAATACTAACCCGTTCCTTATGAGGAGCGTTCATGAATTTTACGATCCATCTAAAATGACTTTTTTTTTCTTGTTCGCAATTATTTTGAAAGAAAACTTCTTAGAATATTAATTATTTAAGGCTATGTAAACAAATATAAAAAACATTTACATGTGGAAAATAACACTATCTTTTTTGTTAATTTTACCCGTACGGTTTTTACCCGGTTTCATGACACAGGAAGGCATTTTGGGTTGTTTTCTGGACGTCCGACCCGGCCGGCGCCGGCGGTTAAAGAAATACTAAACACGCGTATGGCGGAGTTGGAGGTTTTGGCGGAATAGAAGTGTCATTCATTTTGGGTTCAGTTCATATCTAAGTGTATTAATAAATCAATGTCCGCACCCAATGTCGCACAGGTACTCCATCGGTACACCAATTGCAGCATATCTTGATCAGTCTTACGCTTCAGAACCTGTCCAAGGTATCACACATGAAATATTAAAATGAGAATCACATGTAAATAAATATTTCATGTTACGGGAATCGAACCCGCACGGTAGCCAAATGCGCTACCAATATGCTACAAGTTGGTAATAAAATCAATTCTTGTCGTAGGTAATACAACATATTGCTAAGATTGTGTGAGGCTTCTTCTCAACTTGTTAGTCTAGCAGGTGCAATAACAATGAAAAACCAATCACTAGAAATATAACTCAATTTACATACGTCAGTCTTCGCCGATACTTCATTACAGTAACAGCCGCGACTCGTTTCATGTCAACCTTGCTACTTGTGTTTCAAATCATATTGACTCATTTCAACTTAGAGTTACAGTCGTAAAAACGTAATTGAAAAACAAATCAGCGCTTAAAGCCTAAAATATTCATGAAAACGATATTTCAGACTCTGAAAATTAAAAATTTTACACTTTATGTAAAAATTTGAAAAAGTGTTTTTATTTTTTATGGTACTGTGAAACATTTGGTGGATCGCGATGGATGACAAATCGAGCTTATGAGTAAGTTTTATATTTAAAAATATATATATTTAACATTGAAAAATTTGGTTTTAGGCGCATACTTTATTTAGCCTAACGCACCCCTATACCTACCTACCCAATCAAATAAAAATAAAAAATCCTTCATTCATTTACTGAAAATTTAATTACGTAATTTAGCAGATATTATCGAATTAACTAACTAACCATCACGCCGTTTCCCCGGATGGGTAGGCAGAGAGGATAGAACGCCACACCACTCTGTGCTGGCACACTTCTTTTGCTTCCTTCACATTCATACATCTTTTCATGCACGCACGCCGATTATTCCGACTTTTCACATGACCACTATCATGATAGCAATAAAATAATGGTTGTTTTTATTTTTATTTTTATTTACTGTATCCTATTAAAACATTGAAAACTAACAAATTTCAATAGAGAAAAATAAAACAATTAAAATTAAAATTCTTGTAGTCTTGCAATTGTAAATGAAGTTTTAAATAAATAAATAAATTGGTGACTGAAGAGTATCCAATACAAACATTCCACATCCCTCATGGTAGAATGTAGGAAACGAATTTTAATAGAATGGGGTGAACCTCTGAAAATTGCAATCCGGAGTCTGCTACGTTAACCACGAGACCACCCACCACCTGATCGTATTATCCAACATTTTTACTTTGTGACATAACACTACACTTTGTGTTTTGTTTACTTGCCTCAAAAACAACAGAAGAACTGACATCATAGGTACGAATATCAAATATCTGAAGCCATTAAATTTTTTTATAAAAAGGTATTATAGCTAGCTCCTGTAAGACTTTTCTTTCTTTTGTATATTCATTCAACCATCTCAACAGGTCATGAGGTCCGATAACAAAGGGGAACAAATCACAAACACTAAAGCCTGCGATAAACGGGACAGAAAACTGTACAGTTTCTTGTGCAGTTTGCACAAACTCTTCCGAATAAAACGAAAACTGTATGGAAAACTGTACGGCCGACGCGACGTTTAGCGGACCTGTTGCTCGATCACAGATCACTATCGACTCGGTAATAAGCGACGTGATAACGATTTCTTACCTATGGATGTTTAATGTTTTCGCGATCACAATGGAACACGGGATTATTAAACGAGCGCTTCTAGTCGCGAGCCATTTCCTGAGATATATCTTATTAGCACATATCTTCATTCAATCTTTCTCGAGTGCCGTATTTCATTTAGCCGGTTTTCGGCAAGCCAAATATTGAGAAAAGCAGTCGACATAATAAACAATCCGACAAGCGCGTTTGACGTTCAGCCGCGATATCGCGTTTCGAGCATCTCCGAACGTTGCTTCGGCAATGCTCGGCTCGGCGAACATGGTATGGAACGTATGCTCATTGTGATCGGTCAAATCGTTAGCGTTAGCACGTGGTTAGCGCGTTTTTAACTACGTCGATAGTTATCTGTGATTGAGCAACTGACAGTCAATATTTTTTTGTGTAAACGTTATGTAGATATTGGTAAGTTGTATGTTTTGAAAAACGTAAAAAAACACATATTTACATGATTAGCGATACATATAAATATATACAATTTCCTGTGCGCAAAAATACGATAATAACATACGATCGCGCTTAAGAAATACATATATTTAGCAAGTCTTTTGACAGAATGTACAGTTTTCTGTAACGTATAATGTGCGCATCAGAATTGAGAAAAATCATTTTAGATTTTTGGGTTCTTACAAAGAATCGAACCCGGATATTCCGTACTGTGATTCCAGAGTCTTAATCATTATGCCACGGACCTTGCCTACCTCCCCTTAACCGAATCAAATAGTGCATATATCGCATCGAATGGTGAGTCGGGCACTGCATAGGTACACTATTTGCATGTAGTGTCTTCTTGCAGATGGCAATCGATTTCTCCACTTGCCTCTTCGTTTTTTAATAGCTGTTATCAGGAGAAAGGGATTGCTGGGAGCAGAAAACCCAAGAAACCAAAGTGGAATGTCATCTTCAAGAAGGCAAGCGTTTATTTTACTTTTGACAGCTCGATTATGTATCGATTAGGGATGTCCTAATGCGTTACCGAATCGATTTCATTTTTAAAAATATTCTTTTTTTCTTTTTTAAAAAATTTAGAGGGGGAGAAAAAAAAAAAAATTTTCCTTCCATTTGTTTATTTTTCCAATTTTTGAGAGTAAATTTTGGGGAAATTTCCTTTTTTATTTTTTAATTTTTTAAAAAGGGGAAAATTTTAAATTTTTAAAAATCCTTGTTATTTTTCCCCCACAGTAAAAATATTTGGGGAAAAATTTTTAGCCCTTTTAAAAAAAAATTAAAGCTTAAAACCCCAAGTATTTTCTTTTTAACCTTTAAAAAAAAGGAAAAAAAATTTAAAAACTTTAAATTTTAAATTTTAACAAATTAGAAAAAATTTTTTTTTTCAAAAAAGGTTTTTAATTTTTTTAAAAGGGTTTTGCCTTTGCTAAAATCTCTTAAAAAAATTTAAAAAACCAGGGGAAAAAAATTTTAAAATTAAAAAAGGAAGGGAATTTTTTGGTAAAATAAAAATTAAATCTAAAAACTCTTCTTAAAAAACCCTTGGGTTCCAAATTTCCCAAAAAAAAAATTTTGAAAAGGGTTTGGGTAAAATTATCCCCCAAATTGGGGGAAAAATTTTATTTCCCGGGGGGGAAATCCCCAAAATCCCCGGGGGTTTTTTAAATTTTTTAAAAAAATTTAAATTGGGAAATTTTTGTAAAAAATTTTTTTTTGTTTTCAAACGTTTTTTTTTTAAAAAAAAACCAAAAAAGGGGTTTGGGTCTTTTTGGGTTCTAAAAATTTCCTTTAGGTAAATTTTTAAATTATTTTCAATTACCAGGAAATAAAATTCTAGCCTTTTCTAATTTATTTTCCCCCTTATTTTTTTTTTAAACCTTTCCCCAATTTTTGTTTTAAAATTTACTTCATTAAAAAAACAAAAAACGCACCCCCCCCAAAACCTGTTTTAATTTGGAAAAAACAAACCTTAAAAAAAAGGGGTTTTTCCCTTTGGGGATTTTTATTACCAAAAACTTCCATTTCCCTTTTTCCTTCCCCCCAAAAATTTAATATTCTTTTTTTTTCCCCAAAAAATTTGGTTTTCTTTTTTTGCTTTCCGTTATAATTTTTAAAGGGAGAAACCCTTTAAAAAATTTTAATTTATTAATTTTAAGGTTTTAAATGACCCCCTTTTTTCGTTTAAAATTTTGGTGGGGTTTCAAAAAAGGGTTTTGGGGGGGGCCGAAAAAAAAATTTGGGGCCCCATTTTTCCCCGGTGTCCCCCATTACTGGAGCCCAGAAAGAGTTTTCCGGGGTTTGAGGGGTGGGTTTTGGGGTTTGGGGGGTTAAGGGAAAAAAAACGGTTTTTAAATTTAAAAAAATTTTTTCTTTTCCAAAAAAAAAAGCTTTGGACTTTTTCACCCATTCTTAAAATCTCTTAAAAAAAAATGAGTGGATTTTTTCCCTTTTTAAATTAAAAAAGTTTGGGGGGGCCAAAAAAACGAAAGGGAAGAAATGACCCAACCTTGCCTTTTATATAAAAAAATTTTTGCCCTTTAAAAGGTTCTTTTATTTAAAAAATTTAAAAAATTTTGGTTATAAGGGGATTTTTAAAATTTCAGGGTTTTGGGTTCCCTTCTTTTTTTTTTCTTTTAAATACCCCAAAAAGAAGTCAAAGTAAATTGGAAGGAAAGGAAAAAAAAATTTTTTTTTTACTAATTTTTTCCCCGGGGGAAAATTTCCCCATGGGTTTTTAATAAAAAAAAAATTCAAATTTTGAAACAATTTCAAAAATAAAAAAAGGGAGGGTGAGGGGGTTTTACCTTTTCCCCTAAAATTTTAAAGATTACCTTTTTCTTTTTTTTAAAAAAATTTGGAAAATTTAAATTTTGGGAAAATTTTTCCCCAAAAATTAAACCCAGGTTTTTTTAAAATATGAGTGGGTGCTTTTCCAAAAAAAAAAAAAAAAATTTTTCCTTTAATTTAAAAATTTAAACCTAATCCCCATTTAATTTTTAAAATACACCCAAAACTTCCCCACCCTTTTTAAAAAAAGGGCCAAAAACCCCGGGAAAAAATTTTCCAAAAGGAAGGGAAATGATTTTTGGTTTTTTTTGTTTTTCCTTTTAAAAAAATTCCACCTTTTTTTTATTTTAAAGTTTTTTTTAATGATTTTTTTTTTCAAATTTTAAATTTTAAAAAATTTCTTTTTTAAAAAGGTTTTTTTTAATAAAAATTTTAAAATTTGATTTAAATATTTTTTTTTTTAAAATTTTTAAGGGGTTTTGGCTTTTTGGTTTTTTTTTTGGGGGCGAGGGGGGATGCTTTTTTTTGGCCGGGCCCGTTTAGGAAGCCATTGCAATTTAAAAAATTTTTAAAAAAATTTTTTAAGTTTTTTTTTTTTCTAAATTTTTGCCATTTGGGTTGCCCAAAGTTTAAAAATGGGACTTATTTTCCAAGGTAAAATTGAATTTTTTATTAAAATTTATTTTTAATATTTTTTTAAAGATTTTTTTAAAAATTGTGGTTTTTTTTAAAAAATTTTTAAATTTTTTTTTAAAAGAAAATGAAATTTTTCACCCTTTTTGGTAGTTTCTCCGTTTTTAGTGGGAAAACCGGTTGGTTTTTTACCTATTTTAAAATTTTTTGGAAAAAAAAAAAAAAAAATATTTTTAATTTAAAAAGGTTTTTTTTTGGGTAGAATTTTTTAAAGTTCAATTATTCGAAAATTTCCCTATAAAGTTTTATTTAAGGTTAATTTTTTTTTTTTTTTTGGGTTTGGGCAAAATTTGGATTTAAACCCACAAAAGTAAAAATTTCCGAAAATACATAATTTGGAAAAAATTCCCCCCCCCCCCCCCAAACCCTTTTGGGTAACCCGGGTTTTTCAAAGGAATCCTTTAAAAAAAAAACTCTTTAAAAATTAATTAACAAAAAATTCCGTTTTTTTTTATTTAAGATTATTATTTTTTTTCCCCCCAAACTGCCTCCCCCCGCGTTTTTGGCCGGGAAGTTTTGGGGGAGGGCATTTCCCTTTTTCAAGTCATGGGGCCCGCGGTTCTATGAAATTTTGAGGGTTGAAAAAAAAAAGTGGCCCCGGGACGGAACCCCGGAAACTGTTTTGGCCTTTTTTTAAAAAAGGAAAGTTGGTTTTTTTCAATTAAAAAGGTTAAAACTTTTTTAAAACGTTGGTTTATCCCCAAAAGCCAGGAAGAAAGCCCCCCCGGAAAAAATTAGATACCAAGTTAATCGTTTAAAAAAATTTTTAACCTTAACTTTAAAAATTTTTTTTTTTTCGGGCGATTTTGACAGAGAAACCCTTTTTTTAAAAAAATTGGTTTTTAAAAAAATATTTTTTTTAAAATTTATTCGGAACCCCAGAAACCAAAATTTCTAAAAAATTTTTAAAAAATTTTTTTAAAAACCTTTTTTCAAATTTTAAAAAATGTTAAAAACGTTTTTTAATGAAATTTTTTTTAATTAAAACCCCCGTATTAAATTTCAAAATTAAAAAAATTTAAATGCCCCGGCAACTTTCCTTAAAAAATTTGAGAACCCCCTGTGTTTAAAAAAAGAATTTTAAATTTTTAAATTTTTTTTAATTTAAAAAAAGGGCCCGGCTAAATGTGAAAATGGGTTTGCTTTGTTTTATTCCTTTTTAAAAATTTTGGAATAAAAAAAAATTTAAGGGGTTTAATTTAATTTCAATTTTAAATTTAAATTTAAAATTTTTAAAACGGGGAAGGTTTAAAGGTTTCCCTTTTCATTTTTGAAACCCCAATGGAAAAAAATTTGGTTCAATTAAAATTTTCCATTTTTATTATCCCTTTGGAAAATTTTTTGGTTTAAAAAATTGAACTCCCCATGGCAAAAAAGCCCTTTTGGGTTTGAAAAACCCACAATTTAACGGGAAACGGCCGCCAAAATTTATTAAAAATTAAATTTTACCTCCAAAAAACTTTTTTTTTTTGGGAAATTCCCCCCTTTAACTATTTTAAGTTTGGTATAATGTTTTTAAAAAATATTTTGGTTGACAAAAAAAAAGGATTTTAAAAAAAAAAAAAATTTTTAAATTTTTTTAAAAAATTGGGCAAGTGTTTGTTTTTCCCTAAAATTTGAATTTAGAAAACCCCAATTAACATTTTTTTTGTTTTAAAGTTTTAAAAAAGGGTTGGAAAGGGTCAGGAAAACTGGCTTTTGGTTTTAATAAAAAACAATGCTGGAAAAAATTTTTGGCATGTAAGGGGAAAATTTAAAATTAACCCCTTTTTGCCTTTTGAATTAAAAAAGGGGATTTTAAGTGGAAAAGGGAAAGCAAAAAAAAGGGTTTTTCCAAAAGGAAAAAGTTTTGGGGGTTTTTAAAAAATCTCAGGCCACCCCCTTTTCAAAAAATATGGCCTATTTAATTTTAATTAATAAAAGAAACTAATTGATTACCTATTTTTTGTTTTTGTTTTATCTTTTAAAAATTTTAAAAATTTTAAAACTTTGTTTGGTTTTGTATTAATTTTTAAACCCATGCGATAAAATTATCGCCGGGTTTGTAATTTATATTTGGAAAAGAATTGTAAAAATTTTTTTTCACCAATGTATTGTGTGATTCCGAAAACCCCCTTTAAATAAATTTGTTTAAGGTTCTTCGTAGTTCAAAGATCGGGGCTTAAATTAGGAAATAAAAATTTTTTTTTTTTATTATTAAAATATTGTTTGTTGTGCCCCAACAGCTTTTCAAAATTTGGAATTAAAAATTTACAAACTAAAATTTTTAAAACTATCAAAACTGGCCTTTAGGTGGCCAACTTTTTTTAATTTTTTTTTTTAAAATTTTTAAAAATTGCCTCGAAATTTTTTTTAAATTTTCCATTTTTTTTATTTATTCCCCTTTGTCTTTTTTTTCTCATGGGAATTTTTTCGTGCCCGTTTGGGTTTTAACGAACTTCTGTTTGCCAAAGTATTTAAAAATTCTATTTAAAATTTCTTAAAGGAATTTTTAGATGCACCTCCCTTTCTGAATCAAATGATTTTAAATTTTCCAAATCCCTGGTTTGAAAATTAAAGACGTGTGTTCCCCTTTTTCATCACAAATTTTAACTTTGGTTTTCGTGAACCCCTTACCTCGATTGTGGGCGTATTGTTAACTTAAAAGGGATCTGGAATTCCCCGGTGTAAGTCTATCAAGATTTTTTAAAAAAATTCCCCTGAAATTGACCCCATCCTGTCCCTTTTGTGTTTTTTCCCCATTTTTTCTTTTTGTCTTAGTTTTACCCATTTTTTAATGTTTTTGTCACTTTATTTAACCCCTTTTTGGTTATTTGTTTTTTGGTTTTTTTTTGTTTTAAAAATGAATTTTTTCCCTCAAAAATATAAAAAAAATAAGCAGTCCTGATACTGGTTAGCGTATTTCCCAAAAAATCATCGTTTAAAAATTTTTAAAAATTTTAAAAAAAATTTTAAAAAATTTAAAATAAAATTTTGTTTTTTTATTTCCCTAATTAAATTTTTTCGAAAAATCCCGTACTTTTTCCCCGTGCAAAAAATACATACTGATCTATCGGCGTAATAATATAAAAAATTTTAAATCCCGAAAAGAATCTAAAAAATTTTGAAAAATTTTGAAACCTGCTCTTTTAAAGAAATTTTTTTTAGGTTAAATTTTTTTAGGGGTTTTTTCTGATCTAATAGTATCTGAAAAATTTAATTTTAAATAATTTTGTTAAAACGAAAACTCAATTTAAATTTTGTGCAAAAAATTTCCCTAAAAGTGTTTTTTAGTGCTTTTTAAAATTAAATATCCTAGAAAAATTTTCAGTGTTTTGAAATGCAAAAAAGCGTTTTAAAGGTTTTTTAAATTTTTCAAATTTAAATTTTAATCCATGTCCTAAATAAAATTTTTTTTAACCGGTTAAAAACAGTTTTTTTGAAAAATCTGTACCAATTACAAGCCAATTTAAAAAATTTGTTTATTTTTTGCAAATTGTTTTAAAATTTTTTTTCGGGTTTTCTGATTCCAAACAGACAAACTAAAAAAAAAACATTTGTACCCACAAAAATTACCCTATTTTTTCACAAATTTAAATAATACTATTAATTTTTGTGCGAAGAACGGTTTTTTACTCATAATAATTTTTAATTTTAATAATTTAGAGCTCTATTATTTCCCTTTTTTAAAAATTTTTAAATTTTATTAAAAAGACCAAAAGGGTTTTAAGGGTAAAAAGTTTAAAAGGGTTATTTTTTGGGTTTACATTTTTATTTGTCATTTTGTAAAATTTTTTAATGAAAGAAGTTAAAACTTCGATAGCTCATCTACAGCTTAAAAAGGCCCGGGTTTTAGTACTGACCCCCAATTTAGCCACAAAATTTGGGGAGCGCGCTTTTTTTCGGTTGGGGCCCGTGGCTTGGGTTACTTCCCCGGAAAATTTAAACCCTTGGGGGGTTTTTTTTTTGGTGGCCTTGTTCCAAACTTTTGAATTAAATTTTGAATTTTAAACTACAGAAAATTTTTCTTCTTTTTTTTTTGAAAAATTTAATTTGGGAAAAAATTTTTTTTACCAAAAAATTTTGTTTTCTTTTTTTTAATTTTACAAACCCAAAATTAGGAAAAAAATTTTTTCAAAAAATGAATTTTTGGAAATTTAAAGGACGTGGTTAAAAAAAACAAAAATTGTTAAAGAAAAAAAAAGTTTTTTAGGTTTTTTGTCGTCCTTTGGACATTTTTTAACCGGGAGGTTTCCGGTTTTAAACCCGTATAATAACTAATTTTAAATTAATTTTTTAATTAAATATTTTTTGTTTTTATTTCTTTTGGGCCGGCCCCGGGAGTGGTTGGCCGCATTTTGGGTTTCCTGGAAAGATAGCAGGTTCATTCCGTTTAAGGTCAATTGGGGAAATTTTTATTTATTTAATTTTATATTTATTTTTGTTAAAATTTTTTCAGGTTGTTGGGAACCTGGGAATTGGGAATAACAAATTTAATTTATCTTTCCTAAACTTTGTAATTAAACCTTTTTCCCTTCCCCGGCCCCCTTGGGTTTTAAGGGGGGGCAGTTTTTTTGCAAAAAAAAGGGTTTTTTCGGATAAAAGGGGAAATTTGGTTTAAAAAAAGGTTTTTTGTATTTTTAAAAGATGTTTGTTGTTTTTGCCCCCAAAAAATTAAAAAGGAAAATTTATTTTTTGTTTTAAAAATTTAAAAAAAAATTCCTTAAATTTAAAAAAATTAAAAGTAGGGGCCCTTTCGACATTTAACCCCAGGCGTTTTTGTTAAAAGGGGACCTTTTCTTACCTTAAAAAGGGGGAAAAAATTTTTAAATTTAAAAAGGGTCAAATTTTGCTCTTTTCTTTGAATTTAAAGCAGATGTTTTTTGTTACTTTTTTTAAAATTTTTTAGTGATTCAAAAGGGAAAAGGGTTTTATTAAAAAACCTGACGAATAGGACGTAAATGGAAACGCTAAACCCTAACCCAAAAAAATTTTGTTACATTTGTAATTTAAAAAAAAAAAAAATTCAATGAAATTAAACCTTTAAAAATTTTCTTTGTTTTTACATTCAATATGGAGTCCAAAAAATTTGTAGTACGACTAGAAAATGGTGAATCTTAAACATTTTGGGGCGAATGTGTTTAAAAGGGAAAATTTTAATCTGGCTTGAAAAAAATTTTTAAAAATTATGTTAAAAATTTTTAAAAATTCTTCTTAAAAAAAAAAAATTGGGGGCTCTCTTTTTGGAAAAAAAGGGATTAACTTTAAATTTTTGGATTTTTCATAAAAATTTTAAAAAATTTTTGAAAACAAAAAAAAAAAAAAAAACCCCCCAAAATGTTTTGATTTATGGGTTTCCCGGGTTTTGTACATAGAGGGGGTTTTGTTACATGGTGTTTTGGTTTTTTTTTTTTAAAAATTTTTTTTTTAAAAACCCGGAAAACAATGTTGGGAAGGTACGTCTATCCCCTCCGGTGTGAATAGACCTTTATGGACAGCGAAATTTTTTTTTTTATGAAAAACCCCGGGAAATCTTTAAAAAAAGTTATTTTTCAAATTTTGTTTGCAAAAGTAATAATTAAAATTTTTTTAATATCCCTTTAATAAATAAATCTGTTTTTTTTTTACTCTTCAAATTGGGAAACGAAACGCTTTTACATATTTACTTACAATTTAAATACTTCCAAACTTAAAAAATGATTAAAAAAAGCATGAAAAATATTTATCAAATAAAAACACGTGTTTTAAATTTATTTTTAAATTTTTTTTCTGGCAAAACACTAAATTCCAAAGTTCTTTTATATTAGTTTTTAAAAAAGTTTTTTTAAAATTTCATTTTTATTTTTTATATACAACCAACCAATTCCCTTAAGTTTTCTGGGGATATGGGTTTAAAAGCCCCCCCGGACTAAATTTCCGAGTTCCTTTCCAAAATCAATCCCTCCCATTTAAAAATTGGAAGAATTTCAAAACCCAGGGGGTTAGCCCATTTTTGGAACTGGGGAAAGGTCCGGGGGTTTTTATTTTTGGGTATTTCCCAACCACCTGCCACCTTTCCCTTTGAACCAGTGGAAAACCCAAGTTGGATTGTGCGTGTTTCAATTTTGTTCATTTTAAAAAAGGCAAAGAACAATTTCTTCTAAGCCCTTATCTCCCTAAAATTAATTGATTTTTCCCCGGTTTAAAAGGGGAGATTTTAATTTTTTTTAACCCCTTCTACAAATTTTTTAAAACCCCACCAAAAGGGCACGGACCCTTTTGGTTTCACCTTTTCGAGGGGATCTTATTATTTTTTAAAAAGGGACCCTATTTTTTTTTGAGGGGAAATTTGTTAAAAAAAAAAAATTTTAAGGGTTTTAATAAAAAATTTTTGGAAAGGTTTTGCCAAATTTTTCTTAAGGGGGTTAAAATTTTCGAGTTGACCCCCAGTTTTGGTAAAAAAATTTAGAAGTTTAAAAAATTTAAAGGAAATTTTTTAAAAATTTTTAAATTTTTTTTTAAAAGGGTTTTAAAAAGCGAATAAAAAAAATGTTAAAAATTAGTTTAAATTGGTAATTTTTAAAAATTGTTTGGGGAATTTTATTACCAATTTTCGAATTTCGCCTTATACTGCGACAATCCTTCCTTAACTTATTTATTTAATGTGCTGAGGGATGAAATTAAATAACTTTGTATCACGTAAAAATGTTTGGAATGATTTACAAACATAGAGCGATTCGCTTCTTGAATTCTCAGGGTAGTTTTTTTTTGTGCAAGGGTGAGAAAATTTAACGAAATTAGCATTTTAACCCTAGACAAATAACCATATGTGTTGGTATGTACATTAAAGTATATCCATCGTCGATTCGTCGTGATTATGTTTGAGCGCATATATTTCTGAATTGTGTATATTATATTATATTAGAATTTGTATAAGTGGTGATGAATCTCTATAAATTAAATTTATAATTTTGTTATAGACAAATATTAAAACATTAAGTTTTTTATTAATGATAAGTAACAATATCATAAATTTATGTTATTGTTTACTCTATTTACTTCACATATTCTAAAATATAGTCTGGACCATTTCTAGTTATCTGGTAAGACCTGGGACCTATCACTTTAAATCATCGAAATGCCTGTCTCCACAAACTTGATTGAGAAGCTCGTGTTGAACGAGCTCGTCCTCACAGCATGGTGGATTTAGAGTACAATCCACACATGATGGTTTCGAAAGATAAACCATACGTCCACTCTGACGTCGGTATTTGCTCACGAAAGTAGTTCATTTTTCTGCGCGGCAGGGTGTCTGCCCGCATGCTCTCACGGGATCGACTATAAGCCAAGCACAGCGAGCACAGTGGCGCCAGCAAGGGGATAGTCTAATTGATCAATTAAATTCAGATACGTCGATTCGACGAAGGTTATATATCTGCCGTAAATCCATTATTTATAGAACTTACTGCCACACTGACCAATGCGAAATCCAACTCTTCCTAGCTATCATTTCTAGTGCTACAAGTCGCGGTGTCAATTGGCACTTCATTGTTCCGAGGCAATGACTTCTTTCAATTTCCGTCTCCCCACAACACAACATTGTCATGCCTACCAGTGCTGTTTTATGTCCAATAATAAGCCAATATCTAAGAGACAAAACACCCTCTTAGCCAATAAAGGACGAAGTGTCGTATCTCGAAATTATGCGTATTGAGGGATTGCAGTTCGATATACCCGAATAAGTAAAGCTAGGTATATCTCCTATATGTGTTTCATCCAAATATTGATTTTTAACTGCAATGCTTTCTTGGAATAATCTAGGGGGTAATTATACGTTATTACGAGTAGTAGTCAAACTTTAGCTTACAAATCACAATGTGTTTTCTCACATTACACAAAATAAACAAAACTAATTATAACTATAAATATAGGTCAAGACGCGCGTTGGTGGGGAGTGCAAGCCTTTATGGGCTTTTAGAAAAACAAAATAAACTCGCCAATTATATAACCGTAAAACACACTAATTATATATCAATAATTACGGGATTGTTTATTTTCTTAAACTGAGACGTATCTATTATCTCAGATAGATCTAGCGCTCTACGGAAAACAATGACACTTGATCAAAAAGGAACTCCATTCGAGTTTTGTTAATACATTAGCAATTAAATTAGTAGACCCCACCCACCATGTAGGTGGGGCGGGGGGTAACTTTGAAAACTCTTAAAGATAGGTACACTATCTTTTTATGCTAGATTCGGGATTATACGGCCTTCAAATTTACGTTGGTGGGACTGCCTGATAACATTTTGTTCGGTCATGATAGTATGGGTTGTAATCGACTTAATATTTCAGTTTTGTAAATCAACATTGGATCCTGCCATTTAAGTTAATAAATTGTCTTTCTGATGACGTATTTCGAGTATTCTCAATATGAAACTTTGAGTGGATATTGTCTCCAGTAGTTAGCAAGAATTAAACATGAAGTGAGGTAATTAAAGAAGATTTTGAAAATGAACTACGTATTTTTAGCCGTAGAATCCGAATCTGCATTAAAACTATCATGAGACGAACGAATTTTTTAAGTATAATCCTACGTATTTTTAGCAGCTGTAGAATGCGAATCTGCATATAAAAATTAGGTTGTTCGCTGATCTTAGTTTCATAGTTACCCCCGCCCCACTACATGGAGGGCGTGCGGGGCTAATAATTTAACACACATGTATTTCCACCGCGGCTTGATTAAATTTTGTTCATGGTTCATGGTTTACCGTAGAATTCATGCTGATATAATGATGATTTATGATTTAAATAAAAACAATGATATGTTTTACTATAGGAATAAAATATATTTAGTATCAATTAGGAAAAAAAATCATATTTCAATTGAAAATATGTTCATAATAAAAATAAATCATCGTGGTTTTTTGAATTATTATTATTTTGTAAGTCCTGCAAGGTCTATAAAATGCTGGTAAAGATTATTTGGCGGTCACACATCGATATGTTAAAACTAATATTTACACAATTCGAAATACTAATTACACTAATCAACAGACAACGATTTGTAAATACTTGAAATATATAGTATTTTATTGTTTCAAGAGTTTATCTTTAAAGTGTACATGAACGATAATGTAATTAATGGTTTTGATAAAACTTAATCAATTAATAAATACCTTCTACATTATTAATGACGACAAAATGAAGGACACGATGTTTCAAAATGTTGTGTGAGGGTTTTTTATGTTCACTTTCCATATTTTTGACCATATTAAACCAAAAAAAGTCAACAAATTTTATTACTTGTATAATATTTTATCTGCTATCTCTACAGGCCACGAGGCCCAATAACAGTGGAAAACAACATCGCAAAATATTGCAAATTGAGAAAAAAAAATAACTTTCGATTTTTGTGATCTCACCGGAAATTGAACCCGGAACCCCCATAGTATGAGTCTTATCGACTTCACAACGGAGGACGAAGAACACAATTGATAATTCAGATGTCGCGGTGGACCCTCAAGTATAGATTTAATAAATAAAACGAAATGGACTTTGTAATATTATAATGTATCTCCTTCTTCGCCACGTTCGCTCCTATATAGAGCATGTGGACATTACTAGATCCCTCCTTCCTAGCACTCTCGCCTCGTTCGACGACAGTCCCGCATTCATCAGCTCTGCCGAACACATCCGGAGGATTGCTCTCGATGAAATGTTATGCTTTATTCTGGATACTAAATAATTTATTCTTCTGTTTAAAAATATGCGATAATTACAAAAAGTAATAATATAAACCTCTCATATTTTTGTTATTTTTTGATGATTTTGTTTTTTTTTTTTTGTTTTTGAGGAAGCTTAATTCAAATTCTGAAATATGGGAAATCAAGCGTTTACAGGGCTACCTGTCATGGCTGGGTTAAGTGGCTACTTGACGCATTACAACACCCCCCCATTGCGCTTATTAGCGAATATCCACACCAGCTAATATTTTTGATTTTCACTATATATGCTACATAAACTCATCTACGTTCAGACTGAATACGCCATCTACTACGATTACTTTATTTTGTTACTAAGATTTCGTCAGAATTATTTTAATTACTATTACCTTTATGATGTCTCTGCAATTTTGTAATTTTACTTGTTTTTTAATAAGCTTTTTATGTTACATTTTGAAAAAAGCTTCTTCATCTGTGTAGCGATATAAAAAAATAATATACCAACTCCTGTCGTGGAAAAAAAACAGTTTTGCGTGCAAGTAATTAGAAATACTCAAAATGTTGTCATTTTTTGTATGAAATATACATCTCTTCGATTAAGAATTATGTATCTAAGTATTGATGTAATTATTTATCAATTATCATTTTTCAAAAGTTTTGTAAATTACACTTCTTTTTTTAAAGTTTATAGTATAGGGTATTATGAACTTTTTTTGGAACCTTTCAATAAATTGGCCCCTCTTCTATTTAATCTGTTTGTTAATGATGCTGCTAATGTTTTTTCTTTTACAAAATTCTGGCTTTTTGCTGACGATAAAAAGATACTTAAGCTAATTAAAAATATTGATGACTGTGTCAGACTCCAGAGAAGACATAAATGCATTTCATACTTGGTGCAAAACTAATAACATGGAACTTAACTAACTAAACGTACTAACTAACCATCGAAGGGGTAGGCAGAGAGGATAGAACGCCACACCACTCTGTCCTGGTACACTTCTCTTGCTTCCTCCACATTCATACATCTTCTCATGCACGCACGTCGATTATTCTATAACATGGAACTTAACATCGATAATTGCAAAATTATTTCATACCATAAATGTAAACGTCCTATTCTTTTTGATTTTAAACTTAATGGCCAAATTCTTTCGATTGTCACCTCTATAAGAGATCTTGGAGTGGTCCTAGATAATAAACTAACTTTTCTTGAACACATTGATAGTATCGTAAACAGATCCTTAAAAATTTTAGGCTTTATAAAAAGAACTACGAGTACGTCTGATTTCCAAAGTATTCTTACACTTAAAACACTCTATTGCTCTTTAGTTCGCCCTATTCTTGAATACGCATCAGTAATCTGGTCCCCTCATTATGCTGTTCATATCAAGCGCCTTGAATCAGTTCAACATCGTTTTATAAGAAAAATTGCATCGTAGATGGGACTCGAAAGAGGAGACTATTCATATTCTGATATGGAGAGGTTTTTAAGCTTATCAAGTCTCGAAAAACGCAGATGCATTGCGGATATAATCTGCATGTATAAAATTATGAACTGTCTCATTGATGCCCCTGAAAATTTTGTAAAAGATTCTTTTTAACGTTCCCACCCGTAGACTAAGAAATAATGAAATGCTGTTCCTCGGTCATCACAGGACCAATTATGGCGCACAGGCACCTTACCCAGAATGATCAGGCGGGTGAACGATCATCAAGATCTTGATTATTTTGGTGTAAGGATGTCTTTCTTTATAAATCAGCTGAAGAATCTGTATAGTTAGCTTATGCATTTTACTTAATTTAAAAAATCTATTCTTTGTCTTTGCTGTTTATTTCTGTCCTTGCAATTTTTTTTTCTTTGTAAAAATTTCGTGTATCTATAATTTTTATAATGGACTCTGTCCGTCAATAAATAAATAAATAAATAAATAAAAAATAAATTAAGTACCATAATATATCATTATTTTCAGAGTTATCATTGGCTGGGGCCTCCCAGAGCGGCAGAAGGATGTGGTCGCTCATCCAAACGTTGGGCGCCACTCTACGGCTTTTGGCGCCCGCTGCTTTGCTAACCCTGCTCTGTGGCAGAGACTCCCCTATCATGCGGCTACTCCAACACTGCGACAGGGCTGTCAGAAACGGTATTAAAATTTTCGCCAAAAAAATCCGCCCAGAAAAAAACATTTGTAAACAACTTTGTTTGGTCAGTAAATACTAAAATGCATCATTTAACATAACCCTGGTGCAGTATATGAAGACCATAACGCTCAAAGTTGAACCCTGTAAACGCCTAGATAATCCACATTCGTTTCCAGAGTTTCTCTGTCACTGTTGGGATATCAATAAAATCTGACTTTAAAGAAGATTCATAAATTGCAATTTGACATCTCAACAGAGACAAGAAGTTTGGAAGGGAATGTAAATATCTAGGCGTTGACAGGGCTTATGACCTGTCATTGGCTGGGTTAAGTGGCCACTTGATGTATTACAACATTCCCCATTTCGCTTAGTATTTGATATCCATCCGCCCGTAATGGGGGAAATCCAGTTTTTGTCTACAAGTATTTGGACACACTCAAAATGTTGTTTATACGAGTAAGATTTATAAAAATTGCATGTAAATTATACAAATATTTATCAGAACCACCCTACACATAAAAAAACAACGAATTAATTTAATTTTTATTGTGAATTTTTTTTTATACGTTATATTGTAATTGTATGTGCTCAAAATGAAATAAAATAAATAGGTACGTATTTTCCTATTTTCAAATGTGTAATTAAGCTTATCAGGTCGATAACAATGACATGTTGCAAAATGGATTAGAAATTGATATTCTTTACAAACATGTAAAATATTTTTAATTTACCTATATATGTAATTAAATATTGTTATACATAAAGATAATTTTAAAAGTCTAATAACTAGGTCTAACTACCTCGTAAAATTTTCGCAGAACATATTCTTTAATATTATTGTTATTTATTTTGATTTCTTTTAAAATGTACTCATTTTTATTAAAATGTCAAAACCCCATCCATATTTTTAGCAAATAATGTAAATGAATTTTAAACGGCTGATGCTGATTAATGTTTAAATTAATGTTTTTAATTAATATTTTCAGTGTTTAATGATGCTGTTTTGCTGATTAATGTTTAAATTAATGTTTTTAATTAATGTATGCTGATTAATGTTTAAATTAATGCTTTTAATTAATGTTTTTTAGGCAGTTTGTAGATTCCATATGCTCCAAATAGGGAGCGGATATGGTATAATGAATGATGAATGATTAAAATGTAAAATTGAAGCAGTATTTGTAATTAAATGGCGAATAAAAACCTCTCAAATAAACTAAATTATTATTTTTAAAAATGTCTAATTCAATAACTTACATACATAAAGCTGAGGAGGTACTTTAAATAAAAGTTAAAGAAACTTATGCTAAAGAAATTCAATAACAAACCACATAAACCTCAAATTTGCTCTACAATTCACCCTTTACTCGTGATTTGTGAAACCCTATTTTTATCCATAAAATTACATACATATATTATGTTCATAAGTAGGTACTTTAAATTATAATTATTTAAGCTTTTAAATTTTACTTATGCGAGATACCGTGGTATTGAAAAATAGCCGATTACGAAGCCGAAACACGTGTTAAGTCCCAAACGTCAAAATCGCGCTCATTTTTTATAAGTCGATCGAGTAATTGGCTTACCCTAAATTTACTTGAATGATTTGTAAGACTTTACCAGGGATTGGTGGTAATAATAAATCGATAACTTTTAACAATTACCGTGATCGCCATAAACATCCAAACCTCTTATTACCTGAACGTGATCGAGCAACACGACAAAAATATATCTCAAAAGTATTTCAAAAATATTTTGTGAACAAGCATTCCTTTTTAGATTATATAAAATTTAGATCATCATCAGAAAGAAGATCTTTATAAACTATCTTGTCCTGTCCTAAATCCACTGAATACAAAACAAAGCGAAGCGATAAAAAAATCTATGAATATTATGTGTTAGGTAAATGATAAATTTGTAAGAAATTACTAATAAATTTAATTGTTGGGTACCATAATATCATTTCATCATCATCATCATACAATATCCGCTCACTATGTGGAGCATATGGAATCCACAAACTGCCTCCAGGCCAAGCGATCGGCCGCCAGCTCCCGTGCATCCTCCCAAGTCAAGTCTACGTCCCGCAGCTCTGACGCAAACTGCCGACGAATTGTCAACAGTCAGTGGACGACCAGGACGTCAAGAACCTGATGCCTTGTAAAATAGGCAAGCATGGTTGGCAAAGCTCTCGGGAGGCATACGTAGTATATGTCCTAGCCAGCCGAAACGCCTTCGCCGGGTGACAGTAGATACCAAGGGTTGCTGCGTCTGTTGCCTCACTTCTGTGTTCCTTACAAAGTCAAACCACCGCACACCTAAAATTCTTCTAAGACACCTATTCTCAAAACTCAGATAACTAAAAACAAATGTTAACAGTGATTCTATATTCCCATACTAATTGTTTTTGCATGCTGTTTAATCGAATAATTACTCATTAAATGATGAACCTAAGTATATTACTTAATACTCCAAACACTTTCTTTCTCAGCTTTACAAGCTTTTTATCAAGATGTGTAACTGAAAATTGCTTTTTGTGTTGTCTCCGTATAATGCATCGATTGTAACCTACATGGATTTTATGTATTTTTAAAATTAAAATTAAATGCTCGCAGTCGTACCCTCAAGGTTGTCATTAAAAACATATTTCACGTTTATATTCAAGTGATCTATTTAACTTTCTTTTTCCGATTGGTGAAATATTTAGTTGTACCGTGAAATCACGTGAAAGTGCAATTTCCTGCAAGAGATAGCACAAAGGGGAGCCAAATACAGCGTAAGGGATGTTTTTCCTTCTCTACCCCTCAAAGATCAGGTTCTCGCTTCGCTTCACCGTATTCAATGTGTACCCTGAGGGTATTTGGAATAGCAACAAGACAATCTTGCCACAAAATCTACATCGGTAGAACATTCTAAAGCTGTTTGTGTTTGGTTCTGTTGTATTGTGTACAACAGTACTGCATATCTGACCAGTAAAATCATTTTTGAATAGTTAGTTTTATCCTTAAAAATTTACGGGTATTGTGATGTGTTTTCAAACGATTTTAATTGCTAATTATTTTCATTGGTTTTACTGATTTTCATGGCTCACTTTCATCGATTGAAATCACGGTATATTTTTCCATGTCGATTTAAAGGAGTTTTTAAGAAATATCCTGGTTTTTAAGGAATCTTTGAGGAAACTCCTTTTAATTACATCTCGATGTCCGTATTATTTTTTTTTGTTGAAAACCTAATTTATTCTTGTGTAAATATTGTCATTTTTACATGTTAATATAAAAATTGTTTTGTACCTAAAGTTTTGCGAAAAATTATGTGTCCATGTTTCGGGTGGCAAAAATATGTTAAAAATATGTAAAGTTAGTTAGTTTTAAATAATACGGCATGTATCGGCCATCTTAGAATGTTTTGCCTAATAAAAAGCACTTTTCTGTATTTTATTATAGTATTTTAGTATTATATAATTATTGAGTAACAAAACTCGTAGTACAACCCGAAAACTGGTGAATCTACATCATATTTGGATCCAAGTGTGTGATATGACTTTTGAATCTGAGCTTGAAAAAAAATATTTTTTTCTTCTCATAAAAGCATTCATTAGTACCTACCGCAGATTAAGTAAAATAGAACAAATTCTTATTAAAATATGGGTTTTACTTGAGTTTTATTTATGGATAGTATTAATTTGACTAAATACATGATATTTGATAACACTTTGCAAAAATAATCGAAAAAAAAACATCGTCGTACTCAATTTTCTCGAAAACTATGAGTCAAATCAAAACACTTTATTCTACAAAATCGACTCCAAATATTATGTAGATTCACTGGTTTCCCGCTTGTACATCGAGTTTTGTTACACCATGTATAGGTACATACCAATGCAGTGTCCTATGCACAGGGGGGAAGTAGTAGTACTGTGGACCACCGGGACTTGTTACCCTGGTGGTTATGGTTTTATGTGGGTGCACAGATAAGAGAAATTAAAGATACTTACAGTTTTACAGTAAATATTTATTACACAGAATTTAGAAGCTAATACAATGAAAATGCAATGAACTTAACTAATTAAACTACGATTAAAAATGAATGATGGAAAAGAAAAGTGAATCTAGTTTGCCACAATTTGGCGGCAAGAAATGCTCAGAAAAACGACGTCTTGTCACGCAGAAGGTCAAAATATTTTTCCATGTTGTCCGAGCGTGTTCGGTGCCGCTCGGCTCGTCCGTTCGTCTCGCGTCGCCCGCGTGACGTCATTTCTTCCGCCACAGTAGTATATATTATACTTATATATATTTAAATAATATATCAATTATGCAACATTTTTTAATAATTCCAGTTCTGTTTCCGACGCCCAACATGACGGAGGGGGTGCTGAAGTGGCTTCAGGAGGTGCTCCCCGGTGACGTCAGGACCGACTCCTTGGATGCCGTTTGGGAGGAGGGCTCCGTCCTGTGCGACGTCATCGAAACCGTAGTCCCCGGATCTTGCGACGGCCACGACCCGGGGATGGACATAGGCCACGCGCAGCGGTTGGCTGAGCAGTATTTGGGAGTCACTCCGGTAATTTAAGATTTTCGTATTCACTGCAGTGCGTCAATACAGTGCCCTGTGCACCATTGGGTGCGGATAAGGGAGAGTAGTAGCAATAGGCAATAGCACTTCTTTAATTTTATATTTAAAAAAGGCGGTTTACGGACAATAATTTTACGTGATAACGTCATAAGAAAACATTGATGAAAAATAGCATACTTTTATGAATTGAATTGAAGTATTATTACTGGATTATCATATAATACGAAGCAGGAGTTAATTGAAAATTACAATTTTTTCCATAAATTATAATTTTTTTGCACTCGTTAATTCAAATATTTGTTTACTCTGTAGCTGTGCTGCTGCTGTCTCCCTTCTACTCGGACGCATCGGCCGATGGAGTGGAAGAGAGATAGATGCGTCACAAACCGAACGCTTAGGCCGATCGTGCCTCTCTATCGCTTGTTCCGCGCTCTCGCTTGCACACTGGGCTCAAGCGGAACGTGACAATGAGTCATGCTTTTTCGTGTGTGCAGCCGGCGTTCATCGATTTATTAGACGTTATCACGTCAAAATGAACAACTGATACGGAGTCGGTAGTCCGGTGGCCAAGTGCGCAGTGCAATGGTAGCAATGTCGTCGGTCCAATGCCAAAACGGCCAATTTCGCAAAACATTAATTTGAAATTTGAAATTGTAAGCCCGTTTCAATTTTAACAAAAAATAATTATTTCCATAGCTAACAATCTGGTTTTTATTTTATGCTACTTAAATAATCATTTCAACAGGTATGATACTATGTACTTTTCATCTTATAAACTTAATAATTCAAAACACAAAGTATGCAAATTCGCCATTTTGGCGTTGTACCGACGCCGCGCGCCGACGCGACGATAATCTTACCTATAGGTACATAGTACATATCCCAATCTTACCTATAGGAACATAGTACATATCCCAATCTTACCTATAGGTACATAGTACATATCCCAATCTTACCTATAGGTACATAGTACATATCCCAATCTTACCTATAGGTACATAGTACATATCCCGAGGTTTTTTTTACCAATCCCGAGATCTGGGGCCCTATGCTGGACTGAAAGTCATATGCGACACTTGGGAATAGCGAGTGATCTATGGTACAAAATCATTCTAAAGTGTCGCATGCGACTTTCAGTCTAACAAAGGGGGCCTATAATCAAATCGATATCTAAGATTTTCTCTAAATCATCATAATAATCAATCCATTTCCGCTCCCTGTTTTGAGCATATGGGTTCCACAAACTGCCTCCGAGCTACGCGATCGGTCGCCAATTCCTGTGAGTCCTCCCAAGACAGGTCCACGTCCCGCAGCTCCGACGTAAGCTGTCGATTGACGGATTGTCGTCATCAGTGAGAGTCCAGGACGCCGGGACGCTGGCCTGGTTGAGGCTTACGTGAGACTGTACGTAGTTTCTGGCCCAGCCAGCCGAAACGCATTTATCTAATGACAGTTGTTGTCACCAAAGTTTGCGGCGTCCTTCACCTCACCTCTGTATTCCTTACAAAGTCAAATCACCACAACCAAGAACTCTCTGACACACCTATTTTCAAAACTAATAAACCAACATATTTCAGTTTGTAAATACTATTTTCAATAAAGCCTAAGCGGCTTCTGGGCCACCACCCATTTAAACATTTTTCAACTCTCAAAATCACCGCAGTGATAAAAAAACTGCCTTTGTTTCTAGGTACTCTCAAATACTCGTCAAAAATATTTAGACGTACTCAATACCTAAATATAGTATAATATTGTTAATAATTATTACACGCAATTATACAAACATAATAATCTTAGTAACGTGAAATTTCGAATATTAGATCAGAATATTGGACCGTATTACCTGTATTAAGAGACTACAATGTAAATATTATCACAGTGAGCGTTAGTTAAACTTTAATTATGATTTTATGTAAATTTTCCCGCTTAAATGTGGACTTTTGATCGCGTGACGATTGAAATAAGTAAATATAATTATTTTAGTGCTCAAGCTGGTTAGAAATTGTCATTTTGTTATTAAAGTAAATGAGACATTGTAAAAACCTGAGATTTAAAATAATATTTCCATTTTTAGAGGCTAGAAAAAATCGTGTTACTAATTAACATGGACCGAGATAGCAATGCTCACTAAGTTAATGTGGCCTCAAAATGCGGTTTTTATTTCTTTAAGAAAAGAAAGACAAGAATATAAAAACTAGGAATCAAATTACCTTGAGTTTGCTCTTAAATTGCTTATTGTTTTTATTTTGCTACCACCTTTAATTTTAAACCACTAATAACAATTACATTGTTTTATTTAATCGTAAGTTTTAAAATAGCAGACTTCTGAGTTTTGAGAATAGGTGTCTTAGAAGAATATTAGGTGTGCGGTGGTTCGACTTTGTAAGGAACACAGAGGTGAGGCAACGTACGCAGCATCCAACGAAGGCGTTCCGGCTGGCTAGGCCATATACTACGTAAGCCTCCCGAGAGCCTTAACCATGCTTGCATATTTTACAAGGCATCAGGTTCTCGGCGTCCTGGACGTCCGCTGTTGACAATCCGTCGGGAGTTTGCGTCAGAACTGCGGAACGTAGACCGAGAGCGAGAATGCGCGGGATTGGAGGCAGTTTGTGGAATCCATATGCTCCACATAAGGAGCGGGGCTAGTATAATACGTGATAATATCATTTCATCGTAAACTTGTTTGACTAGCTTATTGACCATAAACATTTTAATCCGTATCTAATATTTATGTATTCTTGATTTATTGTTTTGTTCCGTTGATTTTTTTAATTTTCTTAATTCGTCTTGGCGATAAATTACACTAAAGATTAACAGTGCATAAGTCGCAGGTCGTAAGCGGATATCAAAATATGATGATGATAACTGTTTCCACTAAGCATTTATAACATTTACCTTATATTATATTATTATTACTATTATCTTTTGCTAGTTCTGAATAATAAGTTCCCTAAACAGAATTTTTGAATTTCATCTCGTTTCAACAGATGCGGATTCTCGCGAGCTTCTCATTTTGTATTAGTATTGCATTTGCGCTTAATAGCGAGTAACATGCAACACAATTAAAAACGAGTTCTCACATAATTTCTGTTATTATTTTCAGATATTTTCAAAAGTGGATTTATCGCAGAAGTCCTTGAGCACTTATCAAGAATGCCGACTGACGCACTATCTGTGTTGCGTGAGAGACGCCATCAACCGCATGAGTCCACCTGTCTCCAGGGCCGGCTCTCCACTCCTCAATACCCAGGCCTATACTCTAGACTACGTAGCTAGAGGTATGGGGCTCGTATCAGCTCCCGTGAACAAGAAGTCCACTTTCTACATCTACCCGACGGCGCAGCAAGGCTTGGATCCTGGAAACATCTCCCTTCAGATCAAAGGACCAGGAAATTGCTACGGTTCTATTATAGTACCAGTCATCTACGGAAAGGCCCACATCATCAGAAACGTCTTCCTGAATCTCAGCAACCGTCAAAACTTCATACCTGTCCCGTTGCCTATAGCTCAAGGCTCCTCATATATGCGGACATACGACAAACTCAACGTTCATAAAAGTTATTTCGTCCCGAAAATAAAAAACGACATAGACGTCAGTATTGTTATCAAACACGACAGAGTGAAAGTTTGCTTCGTCCCCATAGTGGATGGATGTCACGAACTCTCTCTCATAAGTAAAGGCTGTCATCTTATAGGCTCTCCTTTCACTGACACCGTAGAAGTCGGGTCGATAGAGAGGGAAGAAAGTGTAGATTCGGAAGATGAAACAGTAGTTGAAGACCTTCCGAAGCCGGAGAGAAAAGTGGTATTCAGAATTGTCGATTTCGTAACTGAAAAAATGATTTTGACTGAAGATGGAAGACTCGAAAGGATATCTACCGAAGACGCTGACGCTCTTATAAACACCAAAGGTCAATAGAAGATTTAACAAACAAATATAAATTGTTATGTTGCGGGTCACCAACTCAGCGTGGACCTGATTTAATAGAAGAATACAAAAACAATATACACGATAATATCGTTGCAGTTGGTGGATTACGGGACTCTAAAAATAATTTGAAAGCTATTGTAAAAAAAGTCATTACTGTTTTGCACGTTTGCAAAGAATTCCAATACAAAATTAATGTCAAAAAATCTAATATTTCTTGTCAAAAAATACTAACACTGACTCCAGATATTGTAAACTTTACCCGAAATGAAGAAAACGCTATTGATGAAAAGCCCAAAAACAGCTTGAACAAAAATGGACAAATAGTTAGGGAGTCAGCCAAGGATCTTCGGCTGAAATTTAAAACGCAAGTTATCTAGTTTCAGCAACACCGAGAACTTAACCAACATTGATGCCATATCTGATAATACACAAAGTGATGAAAAGAGTCACTGCAGTGAACTTTACAAAACAGGATCATCAATAGAAATAATTGTATCATCTTTTGAAGATGATGAAAGTCTTTTAATTCCAAGTTTACCTCCAATGGATGTTTTACCTATGTTAGAAGAATTGCCAGAAAGGCCTAAAACACCAGTGATTAAAATACTTTCAGATGCAGATGACGACATAGATCCTTCGACGTTTAACGAGTTCGAGTTGTACAAACTCGATGATCAGATATTTAACTCTTTGGATGGTTTTCTTGACGATTATTGTCCGGAGACTGATACTGCGTTAAATACAAGTCTTATACCTTCTACTGATAACCCTTTTTTTGATGGAAGAGTAACTCCTATAGATTTTCATATCGGAGAGCCTGTAACGCCAACTCGTGGCTTGCATTCTCCCTTACCACTAGAACCAGACATGGATTCAATAATACATGCCTCTAATCTCGAAGAAGCTCTTGTCAAATACGATATGAAAGTTCAAAAAAGCAGAATGACTGATAGTGAAATCCTGAGAATGTACGAAGAACCATTACCTTCTCAAAATTTTCACGAGAGTAACCAATCGGAAATAAAAAGTATGAATAATAATATCTCCAATGATTTTGCAGAAAACAGTATACACGATTTCAATGTAGAAAGGGGTGGTGTAAGTGTAAGACGATTAATAAGAGTAAATGATTCCACAGAAAATCAAGAGAGCTTCGAGAGTGAAAGTGATGTCCAATCTCCAGTACATAGTCAATACAATAGTATAGAAATCTGGGATTCAGCCTATATAAGCATAGATGAAGTAAATAGCTCTCCCGATTCTAACAAAAATAGTAGCAGGGAAACTTCTCCTAGAGGTAAATTATTTCGCATAGAAGAAAATGAGCAAGAATACAAACAAGCTATAATTATTGATAACCATCCGGTCAAAAATGCAGTCTTAATAAACAAAACAGGCCCTGCAGAGTACGATCTGTGGAAATCTTTAGCGCAACAAGAAATTATTGGATCAAGCAATTCAAATACGGTTTCCAACCCTTTTTCTAAGCGAAAGAAATCGAATGATTTATCATCATCAAACAATGATCATATAATAACAAAATCAATTGATGAAAACATCAATGGCGTTTTAAAATATGGAATAAAAAAATCTACGAATGAAAAAAATATAGACATAAAACAAAGAAAACCAATTTTTGAACAAACGCCAATTGAATGCACATATGAAAAATTGTATAAGAATAATTATATTTTAGGAAACCAGGGTTTGTATAAAAACGAACAAGTATGTAAAAATGGGCCGATGAACAATACATTACCAGCCAATGACGATTCGGCATCTGATATTAAAGCAGATGTGAAAGTGTCAACTGAGGCTGTGACCGTCAAATTATGTGAATCTGTTAATAATAAACTGATTTCTTCTATTCAGTTTCTTAATACTGAATCAAATGTTGCAAATCAGAAATTGATTAATCTAAATGAAGAACATATGAATCGAGGCAACATAAGAAGTAGGGATCATGAATGTTTGACAGAAAATAATGGCAAAAATCACATAAAGCATAGAGATGATATAAAAACAATCAATGCCAAAAAAATTGTATTATCAAAGCTAATAACAGAAAAGAAAGATTACTGGGACGACAAAATAAAAACTACTCAAAACTCAGAAGAAAAAAAAAATCGAACAATATCCAGGAAAACGTCGCCTCTAATAAAACGCAATGACTCACTTAGTAAAAAAAGAGGTAGACAAGCATTAGCAAAATTACCAAGTGTAACAGAAAAATGGAAAAACACTTTCGAACCTCAGACCAAAATAACTAATGAAATCGACTGTTATCAAACTACCTCTAATCACAATAACAGCCTTGTAGTTCGATGGAAAGAATATTGGAATGACAAAGTAGAAAAAACAAAGATTTCAGAAAACGGACATAATTTTTCTCAGAAGATTGGAGATACATCACCAGATTTTATTGTACCCATTAAAACTCAAAAAGGACTACCGATAAATAGTGAAACTAATACAAATTCCAGAGCGTGTACAAGTCATTTTTTAGGACCAAGCGAAGCAGGAGACGACTGTTTTCCTGCTTTGATATCTTCGGCGGAATCATTTGAAAATAAGGCAACGGTTTGTAATAAATATGCACCAATCCCCATTGATCTTAACAAAATCACCGAAAGGATAGATTCTTTTTTAGATCATATTTCAAGCCCACCACCACCAGTTGAAGTGGGGGAAGAA
Organism: Micrasema minimum; assembly: GCA_022494985.1. Classification (NCBI taxonomy): domain Eukaryota; kingdom Metazoa; phylum Arthropoda; class Insecta; order Trichoptera; family Brachycentridae; genus Micrasema; species Micrasema minimum. The sequence continues at coordinate 64,057 of JAGVSP010001594.1, forward strand.
AGATTTTCCACGCCAGAATCTCCATTTTGTGGAATAGTATCAAAAATAATAAATTCGTTTGATAAAAACAATAATGAAACTGAAAAGGTGTATAATTCTGATATATTAAACAGTAAACATTATGACCAATTAACAAATAATACAAAAACATCGGGCAGACAATTAATTAGTCCGTCTCCTGATTTGCTATTGGTAGGATATGATGATGAGAAAAATGCAAATGGAACGACTCCTGAAAATAAATTAACAGACAGTGATAAAATAAATACACATGAATCTGAAAATAACCATCTTTATAAAACAGTATCGGAAATAAAGGCAAAAATAGAAATTTTAAGTGAACGATTCACAAAAGACGCCAGAGAAAGCTTCATAAAACATAAATCAAAGACTATGGACCTACCAAAATCGGAGAAAGTAAACAAACTAAAAAAATATTTTTCTCTAGATAGAGTGAACGATAACGATGCCGATAAAAGTGATAAAAAGATCGAGGACAATTTTTTTGAAAATTACAATTTTAATAAAAATAGGCTTGAAAATATTGCTGATTCAGGCAGAACGGATTCGATTGACATACCAACACTTTCAGAAAGAAAAGAAAGAATAGAAAAACATCTTCAAATGCTTCAAAAACGACGGAACCTTCCAGATAAACCACAAAAAAAGTCTGAACCAGAAGAAGGAAAACCATCTCACTCACATAAAAAAGATAAGTCACTAGAGGAATTAACAAGAACAAAAACGCCCAATGATAAGGAATGTGCTGAAGATACTAAAATATTCAAACCAGTTGGAGATATTGTTGCGGTATTTGAAAGTAGACGTTCAACAAGTGATTCAAAGGGAAATTCTTCTCGGCAAAATGCTTGCAACAGTAAATTCAAAACCTCCATCCCTGCAAAGGAATACGTCAAGACATTGAAATCTGATGCCGAAAACGGAGAAGGTTAGTTCATTTTTATGGAAATAATATCAATTTAACAGAATTAAACATGCATGATGCTTGAATTATAATTAAATGACACCTGAGTAATTAATATTCATATCATAAATATTTTTGTGAAATTTTTATTTAGGAGCACGCTTATTATCTACATACTATTATATTTTCTGTAAAATTATTACGGTCGAAACAAAAACTGAAATGCCTGGCGTGTTGAGCATCGGAATTTTGTACACTTTAAGAAAAAATAACAAAAGCATTATTTTACAGGTACCAAAGGAACAAATCCAGAAGCTTCTTTTTCGGCAATCACAAAGGATATTTTAAAAACAACATGTAAATATTCTGAATCACAAGTTCCACCCTCAGCGCCTAATTCTCCACCTGACCAAATAAATGAACCTTTAAATGTTGACTTAAAGGATGAACAAATCAACACACACAAGTACAAACAACGCTTCCTCAAGGCCAAAAACTTCTTCCAAAATCTGGATGAGCAACATAAAGTAACTGTTACTAAAAACGAAAAAAAACTCAACGAATGTGAAAAACTTTTAAGAGAGTTATCAAGAACTGAACCTGACATTCCAAAAGAAAGCATAAGTAACTGTTCAGAAAGCAAAAGTAAACCCATAGTAAAAATGCGCAAAAGGCCAACAATCAAGGCATTTTCAGCACCCACATCAGACACAGAATGCGAATTACGTAGAAATTCATGGGCAAGAGCAAGTACTGGGAGGCTGATCAAAATATCTGAAAAATTCCATGTAGAAGGATTATTTGAAGATGTGGCTGGAAAATCTAACCAAACAACAGTAGGATCTTTTAAAGGAATCCCTCACAAAAATGCAGTTCTCGCCTCTTTTCAGTCGATGGAAAACCTAAATCAGTGTTCGTCTTACGAGTACACGGTTTCACAAATGGAGGATTTTGCAAAGAAAAATGGTATTGTCAATGCTCAAACGTATCACAGTGATTTTCCCTACCTGCCGACAACAGCACCTGATAAATATAGAGCGAGATATGATGCAGCAGCTTCGGGACTGATTCGAAGAAAAGATCTTTTGCGAGTTCAAATGAACCGTAGAAACAGTGCGCCGGCAAAATCAGAAATTATGCTTAGCTTAATAACAAGTGTGTGATCTTACATTTTTTCTGAATAGAAAATCGGATGGAATTGCAAGTTAATTGTGGTCTAGTTGCTGGCCTCTCGAACATAGGTTCTGAGTTAGATTTCTGGTAAAATCGCAACATTAAAAACGTTATTTTTCTCAAATTTGGATATTCTCTAATATTATTCTATAAATTTAAACATCCTCGGGTATTCCCCACTGCGTTTTGAGCTTCCTGACCTGTTAAAGTCATCATCATCATCATATCATATCCGCTCCCTATGTGGAGCATATGGATTCCCCAAACTGCCTCCAGGCCAAGCGATCGGCGGCCAGCTCCCGTGCATCCTCCCAAGTCAAGTCCACGTCCCGCAGCTCTGACGCCTGTTAAAGTACTTTTAAAAAATAATAATGGTTGAAAGGATTCAAAATTAAGAGTAGATAAAACGCCCATATATATATAATAGGGATATATCTACCAAAACTATTTATTTTAAAGAAGACTGATTAATTGGTCTAAATGAAAAAATATCACTTTTTAGTAGATCAATATCAAATAATTTTTCTTCATGAACCTATTTTTTTCACAAACACTACTGAAGTAAAAGTCAAGATAATATTATAAAAATGTACATAATAATATACTTATCTATAACATTCTTATGTAGTTTATACAAAGTTAAAGTAGTTTTATTATCAAATAAATTATGTAAGTGTTGATAAACTATTATAAAAAATATATAAATTACAATATTATTAACTGTGTTATAAAAAAAATAAAAAAAATTTATCTCCTTACGTATTCTTGCCTCAGTAATTATGGCAGTTATACAGATTGATTTTATTATGCGTAAAACGTTACTGTTGCTTATTTTAATGTTAGATGTTTTTATGTTGGGCAAAATAATTGAATGAAACGAATATGGTGGGAAGAAGCATCCTGCATTGAGAGACTGCTAATGATATTTTTTGTGATAATTTTTAAGAAGCAATATGTAGAATTGTGTGATATTAGGAGTGTATGAATATTGAGGAAGCAAGGGAAGTATGCCGGGATAGAATGGTGTGGCGCTCTATCCTCTCCGCCTACCCCTTAGGAAATGGTGTGTTAAAAAATAAAAATAAGCCAACAAAATAAAATCCAAATCTAGAAAATAAGTTTTTAAGTTAATTTTAAGAAATGTCTATTGAAGCAAATAAAAATGTTTACAAAATCCAACTGTTTTTTCAATGTTTTACTCATAAAACTTTCATAACATTTTATCTACCTAATATTTTACTTATAAAACTTCCTAAAAACATTTTATATGACTAAACTAGTAAAGCTTCCAAGATATTCGCAGAAGAAAGGGTTTATGGATTCGCTGGACTGATGAGATATCAGGTGGCTGATGCGAGGGAATGTCTGCTCATTACTGAGACGTGTCGACATAACAAACCCAGGTTGAGCGAGATATGGGCCGCTCTCCAAAAGAATTTGAGCACTTAAGGATGATTTCTAGATAATTTTTAGATAATTCCTCGTTCTAGATAAAGAAGAAATTTTCTTTGTTTGTTTTCTAACTACTATTTTTATAGCAAATTCTATATTTCTGTTTTACTATCATATATGAAATTTTGTACATTATGAATATTTTGTTAAAGTTTTTATTTCCATTTTTATATGAAACTTAGAGGCTTTTACTCCCTACCTATTCAGAATAAATTATTATTATCAAAGCGTAGAATTTAAAAAAAATTTTACAAATAAATTCCAAGCATTAGTTAAAACAGGTTGTAATGACATCTTTTAAGGATTTACATAAATTTTTTTTAACAAATTTCAAGTAGCAAAAAATCAAAATAATTTGGGTGGGTGATGGGTGTGTAGTTACTGGATCTCAAAAGATTGATCATTTTTATTAATTGGACATTCTAACGGTAATTTTAGTAGACAGAACCGTTTACCTTCACTAGAAATAAATATAAATATACTCATTACAAACAGTTATTCTACAAACTTATTTATGCCAATTTATGAGAATTGCTGTTAGTGTCTAATAATAAATTATGTCTGTAAAATATAGCTTGATTAGAATGACAGCTGGCCAACTTTACTGTATGCATTATTTTAGTTCTAAATGGTGTTAAAGCTGATTTTACATAATATGTTGATTTATATGTGAAGCACTGTATTTAAAAAAATATTACGGACATGCCAGACTAATAATTTTTCGTTTATCAATATAAATCACTAGTATTTGTTTGACCAAAGTTTCATACCAGCTATAACAGGTTTGATTCCTAGGAATTCTAATATGACAAACTGACATTCTAATCAAGCTAAATTTTACAGACTATATTAAAGATGTCGGATTACTGCATCACTGTCCAATTGCTATAGCACCCACCAAAGTAATAAATATTATATAGGAGACCTTATGGCTTTACAGTTTTACCATAGAACAGAATATTAGTATGGTTAAGGTAAATATAAGACAAAGAAACGTAGGAAGCTTCGAAAAAGAACTCACTAGAAGGGGCGTTTCCATACAAATTTTCTCAAAATATATGCTTTCTAGGGTTAATTTCACAACAACACCACTTATTATCAAATTCCACCGTCTTTTTCTAAAGCCTGGGCGTTTGTGACGTTATTCCCATCTGTAACTGGGCCTCCTGGCCTGTTGAGGTGGTTAAATAAAATATTATAAAAATAACCAAAATATAAAGGCTCCAGCAATTGGGCCAATACGCACACACTTTGAAACGTGTGACATAGATGTCTAGTAATGACGTAGTGGTGATGTAGTGGGTGACGTAGTGGGTTATAGTAAATAGAAAATCAATAACTACAAAAACTTCATCAATTTACAAAACCATAAAAAATACTAACTATAAGAATGATAAACATACCTAGTGGTATTTTAGACAAATCACAGTTATAATTATTTATTCTCCTTCAATCGATAATTCTGATAATAATTTTCACAAATTATATCAATCCAGAACCTTGACACATAAAAGCTACAAAGCCGATGACAGTTATACGACATCCGTGGGATTAGACATCAGGGTGTTCATAAATGAATGTTTTGATTAATAGGTAAGTCGGGCAATTAGGCTCACGGCTCCTATTGACTTGGCCAACTTTGACAAAAAAATCATACAATCTCTTTCTCCAGAACTAATCTTATTTGAACTACATGTTAAAATTAAATTTATCAGATATTAAGTACTTTTCTGAAATCTACCCCCTCCACCGAGTTTTTTCATCATGCTAAACTCAGTGGCCCCCCAAGTTAATTACAAACTTTAAATTGTACCTACACACAACGTTTCTTTTTTTAACTTTTACGGTTTAAAAAAATCATTTTTTTACATAACACAGGATCATGTGTTTCTTTCTTTAAAATGATTTCAATAATTTCGTATTTTTTTTTTTTGCCCTGGAGTAAAGTAGATATGCGATTTAAAAAAAAAAAAAAAAAAAAATAGTACGAAACATTAACATTTTGTATTTATTACTAGTTTTCTATTTTTTTAAACCAATTTATTACTACTATACTCTCACTTATCCGCACAATTTTTACACATTTATTTATGAGAAAATCACATCCATTTATTAAGGGAAAATTAAAGTGTGTTAATACAAGATGGCCAGTTATTTAAAAATACAAAAATCTTTAAAAAAAACTTTTGGCTGACAATGGCAATATCAACGATAAAAAAAAATAAAATTTACTAGCACGTCGTCGTCATAATTAAAACGTCCCTGTTTTTGTCGAAATTGAAGTGTACACAAAGAACATGAAAGTTATCAAACTAAAAACTTGTTTTTTAGACAGGTTTTGATAGTACTACACAAACCAGGCGTGCGTTCTCTCCGTACTAGGATTTTAGGATTTATATTATAGGTGCAACAGGCTATTATTATGTTTTAAAAAAAATGGTGTTTGAGGCCATATCTTGGAAAGGAAATGCACAATAATTATGTCCTTTTTTAAGCAGGTTAAGGCTGAGACTATCGACCTTTTGGGATACCTACATCAGTTTCCTATTTTTGTGTTGTGACACTATCGTTACCGAAGTGCGATTATTTAAAAAAATAAATCATGTTTTGGTAAAATTATACCCCTCGACTCTTTTTCAAATATTTGGTACCTACGCAAAGATTTGCAAACAAAATGAAGTACTCTTTTGAACACATATTTGTCATTGCTAGAATCACGTCGCTACGTTGACGCTTGCGCTTTGTGAGGGGCGTTAAAGGTCGGCCGCCATATTGTGAATTCTTCGGAACGAATTATTTTTGTGCAAACTCTGTTTCATCCGTGAATCCCGTTCGTGTTTGTGGCGTTAAATGATCTGTATAGTGTAAATAAACATCTGTGCAATTGTTTAGCTCTATATTTAAATTATTTCTTTTGATAACTTGCTTTGTGTCGAAGATTTCAACACCCTAGTAGGGTGTAAATTCCAACATCCAAAATGGGCACCCGAGATGACGAATACGATTATTTATTCAAAGGTACGTAGTATAATCTTAGATATGTTATATTCGCTGTCCTTTAACATGTAAATAAACACTGCAACTTATTATAAGTGATTTCAAAAGGCTTGTCCAAAGCATACATCCATTGTTCTTTGAGAATTTGGAATGTCAATACTCGCCCAGAACGCACACTAAAGTTTTCAGACGTCAATAATAATGCCATTGATTTACAATTCTGCCTCAGTCGTGTTTCACAATTTATTATATTGCTATGTTATTGTTCTAAATAACTCGAGTTTTCTTGTTATAATGGCGTTCTCTCATCTGAAATGAATCGCCTTGAAAATTGTTAGCTTGTCATTTCACCAGCTGATAAGTAGTTAGTCAACGGTCATCATTTAGCGTTAAGTACAAAAACTGACCTTTTAATAACTAAAGCCTAATTGTTTTTTATTCTCCCGCATCGAGATATTTTACTTTAACATTCTACTTTTACTTTACAACGTAATTGACGTCGTACTCAAATAAAATAGTTTTTGCGTCTTACCAATTTAGTATCCGAATAATAAATTATTATTAGCATTTCTCTAAGAACACTGTTGATTGAAGTCTACGAAGTAAACATGATACAAATGATTTTTTTCTTCTATTTATTTAAAAAGTAGGCTTTGGCATTATTAGTTATGAATTTTATGAACTCGTGACCTATTTTAACAACGGCGTAACCTTCACAGAATGATTAAATTTTTTATCATTTCAAATCTTTTTCTTTGTCATCCAAAATATTTATCATCCAGGTTTATTTTAACAGCACTTTAGATTATTTTTTTAAAATACCATTCACTTAATAAACAACCCTCGATATTGATTTTTACTAGAATATTTTTTATGCAGAATCTTTTGTCCGATTTCGTCTTAATTTTTGGGATAGTACAAAATGTCAAAAATACATGGTTTAGTAAGGGTTTGGTATTTGGGCATTTAAATTTTTATCTAAGCAGCACCCATCAAATCTGATAATTATTCTTCTATTAATTTAAACGCAATAAACTGTTTTGAAAGTTGTGTCTCCAATTGAAAGAGCCCAGATGATTCTCTGGGAGTTGTATTGATTTGACCTTTACACTCCACATTGTTATCTAGTAGTGCCACTGTTCCCATTGTGTTTTTATGAAACTAACTGCTCTTTATTTTATTTTTTAACTTATTACTTACAACATTTGAACACTATGTAAATTTTAGCATAGTTTTTTGTTTGGTTCATTATTTTTTAATTATGAATGAATTGTCTTCCAAGACAATGGATGTGAATTTTATCATCCAGTTATAACCGAAGCTTACTTTTTCACTGCCTTCTAAGTTGAAGTTTTTATTGAGTTTGATTAAATCAATTTTTATTGAATATAACCATTATTTTTTATATACACTTAAGTATGTTCCTATCCCAAGCAACTAGTAAGAGGATATTAAGCATTATTTTCTGCAGTGATATTGTATACTAATATTTGTATTAAAGAGTGAAAACTTTAAATTACTTTCTAATGGATTTTTAATAGAGACCAGACAAATAAAGACTAGTAGCCTGATTCAATGAATGATTAGCACTGAACTACTAAATATATCAGGAAATTGCACAATACAACTGACTTGACCACTGTCAAACTAAACCATTGAACTGACTTGATAATAAAATAAATTCATCTTCACTCATCTAGTAAAAATGGGTTGCTGTAGATGAGAATGTGCATATACATCTCAGTTTTGTAAACTATATTAATATCAGAGGTGTCATTTAAAAAACCTTAAGTTTATTCACTAAGTCACCAAAAGCCTCAACATTCATACGTGGTTGAGGCACAAAATATATTGTTTTTACATAATTATGTACAGCGCCCTTGAGGTGATTTCTTATGAAAACAGCGCTTTATAAGTCATCAATAAATTACACCCACTTTCATGCAATTTCTGCTATACATGCTATGCAATTTTCAAACTTAAACCTCTTACAATTAAAATATTTTTTATAGTTGCACATTGAAATGTATTCATTTGTGACATTTGTCATGCAATAACAGCGCTGTCAGATCTAGAACTTACATTTGACATTATTTTGCAATCGTAACTTCCTCGAAGTACCTAGACATAAAATTATCTTATCGGTTTAAAGGTTTTTCTCTTGTAGTCGTTACCTACACACTTACAAGCTTTTTTTTTTCTTACTTTATGAAGTATAAGATCTTCATGATTCATCTTCTGATTACTAAATAATGTGTCTTATTTTTAAAACAGTTTATGTAGATCTAATATTGTCAATGTCTCTTCTGTTTCAGTTGTTCTAATAGGAGATTCTGGAGTGGGAAAAAGTAACCTCCTGTCTAGGTTTACAAGAAATGAATTCAACTTAGAATCTAAATCAACAATAGGAGTAGAATTTGCAACTAGAAGTATAGAGGTAAGCTACTTAATTAATTTATTCCTAAATACGCTTACCTTTTTTACATTTATACTTTACAATGACATAACAAAATAAGGTGCCTACTTATTAAAACTAAGTATCTAAGTATGTAATAAAATCATTTTAAGACTCTAACGAATGTTTGATTTCAAAGAACTTTAACATAAATACGAATTATTTTTTAATTTATTTAAAATTTCCAATGCATTATTTATGTACCTTATATATCTTTCAAATTCTTTACATTGACCTAGTAAAAACTTCTATGTATTTATCATTAATTTATATTCTGTGGATAGTTGAAAAATATTTGTTTTCATTTCACATGATCAAAATAAAATGCCACTCAATATGTATAGATAACAATATCTTAAATATTTTATAGTCAAATGTTGTTTATCTCTTCACAAATATGTTAATAACATGACACCAATTAACATTTGTTTTGAAACAATAAACATTTCTTTTAGAATTTTTATAAGTAAATATGTATGTCAAAGTTGTCCTTGTTTTTAAATTTTTCATTATTTAGCATATTGTTTGAACAACTGATTTTGAAAAATTATCTAAATCGATGTCACTTCTGAATTTTGCATTGCGTTATTCCAATTGGATGGTTTATTATTGTAACCCCCTTGCGCAGTTAATATTCAAAGAGAGCTTTGCAAATCAATAGAACAACTTCATTTTTAATTTAACCTGAAGTTTGGCTTACTATTAAAGTACTGTACCATTCATTAGACAATTTAAACCAGTAATTTATTCCTACAAAATAAATGTTAAAGTGTCCGTGTGCTTGAACATATTATGCGATTGTTGAAAATTCATACACATCTGTTTAAAAAAATCATGCTACTTAATGACAATAAAGTATTTTATGTATAGCGCTGACTCATAACATTCCCACTGATAACTCACCAAACATTTTTAATTAATTAATATGCCTTTATAACTTCAAATACTGTTATACAACCAATAAGTCCTTGAACAGTTATACAATAATGTATTCATTTATTCTTTCCCCTATTTAGATTTGTGTAAACTTTATTATATGGAATCAATACTCCTATATGGGGGCTGCTAAACTAACAATATAACCGGACTTGCATTGGTATTGACTCACTCACACATTCTCATCTACATAAGTTAACATGACCAACTCATTTTAAGGCTCCACCATAAGCTAGCGTAAGAAATTGAGGTGTTTTCAAAATGACATTCCATTCAAAAAAATTATCACATATAAGTACTTCAAAATATCTTCTAGGGGAATAGCGTTACCGATTTTCAAAAAAGTTATGAATTCGATGGAAAAAATAACAGGATGCCTTCATTTTTGTCATTTTCTTCAATTGTCAGGCAAACTAAAAATAATTATTAATTAAAGAGTATATCAAATTCAATCAAAGTGATACCTTGGACTGGTACTGAAGCGTAAGACTGATCATCTTACCTTCATGTAATAAAATGATTAAGATACACTGCACTTGGTGTACCAATGCAGTGCCCTATGCACCATTGGGTGCGGATAAGGGAAAGTAGTAGTATATCAAATTCTACGAAATCAGCGTGCCGGTTTTTGTTTTATTAACTTACTTTTCTGAAAAAAAAAATAAAACCCCATTTTGCGGATGCATTTTGTGACCGCTGCTCACGTGGTCCTGTGTTATAAGGACAGGGTAAAACACATTGTTTTTCCAGCTTTGGTGCACCTCTTAAGGTAGTCATTTTCCATTTATTGGATTATTTCCTTTTAGTGATGCGTTTGCCATCTTAAATAAACGTAATCATAAAATATCCCTAATTGGATTGACTACAATATTACCCCTGGCCTTTACAAAGTATGTAATAATTATCTTTCTTTGAATGCGCCGTTGTAGCTAATTTAAATACCCACATATATATCTACACACACCTAAGTAGTAGTGTTATTGATGCTTTTTGTCTTAACGATAAAATTTATATGCTTTTGACATGGACCTGACTTGGGAGGATGCACAGGAACTGACAGCCGAACGTTTGGCTTGGAGGCAGTTTGTGGAATCCAAATCCTTCACAAACGGATATAGAATCATGATATGTTTTATCATGTTTCAACAGCTAATTTTAAATATTTATATAGCTTTAAACACAATTATTATTCTAGTTTACTGAAATAATTGTTTTCTTTACTTCATCGACCAATGTACTAAACATATTTTTGTATAAAGGAGTACCTATGTACACATATTTATAAAGTTTTTTTTTTTAATGCGTTATGTATGGTGTAATATCCACTAAAAGTAAAGAGCCATTGTTAGCGTAGATATGCACAATAATCGGCACAATGCCAAGTTCAGGGTATTGTAAGATAATGGAAGGGTAATGGTTACATTAGTAGGTATTATCTCCGTTGCCTTCAAACACCAACGGAGCGTAACACCACACAATATGCGCATTTCATGCTAATCAATTTGACGCATACCTATTTCTTATTTCAATTTCATTTTCCTCACAATGCTCTTTATAATATAGGTCGATAGAAATGCATTTCTATTTCAACTGCGCACATTTTCTATCAGATAATTTATGGTAATAATGATTGAAATTTTGATTTTTACCAAAGATGACAAAACTAGATATTTTCCCAAATGTGGTTTAATCACTAGCCTCTATTTTCCTTTTGTTGATCGATTAATTGAGTCGCCCAGTTCTGGTCCATTTTGCTTTATTTTGAAATATTTACTAAAACTATAGACATCCCATGGTGGTTTGGTACTGAAAAATGTTTTTTTTTAGTTTTTATACTGACTAATGGACAAGTTTTGGATTTTTTAAAATAGGTTGGAACATTGCATACTCACACGCATTTTCATAAAAATTGTCAGGGTGAACATTAGAAATGGACGGCACAATTTTTAAAACAATTATTTTATTATTTCTTACTTAAAAATCGCTTATTATTATGAATTGAGTACTATCTATCATAAGTTACTCATTTTTACGACATCTGAATACTTGCAAAAAACAATTTAAAAAAAGTAATGTACAGAGTATTAATTTATAGATTAGCAAGAGAGGCTCTTTCATATAATAACAATAATATCAATATAGCCCTTTGATTTTATTAGGTAAAGTATAATTTTACTGAACTGGTCTACTGAAGTGTTAAAAAATGAACTCGATCTGTTTTCAGGTGGACAGTAAGACGATCAAGGCTCAGATCTGGGACACTGCCGGTCAGGAGAGATACCGCGCCATCACGTCGGCCTACTACCGTGGGGCCGTGGGGGCGCTGCTGGTGTACGACATCGCCAAGCACCTCACCTACGAGAATGTGGAGCGCTGGCTGCGCGAGCTGCGCGACCACGCCGACCAGAACATAGTCATCATGCTGGTGGGGAACAAGTCTGACTTGCGCCATCTCAGGTAATAAACGCTGCTTGTGAATGTTTTAAAAGCCGCTTCATATATGACCAAGAACAGCTAGATAGGATTGAATTCTAAGAGTTAAGATGTTTTTCTTCGGTTTTTAATGGTTGGAGGACGTACGTAATACGAGAATAGCTGTGAAGACAAAATTAGGCTCTTAGGACACTTCCATAGTATGTAGTCTACTAATAATAGATTTGTGCAGAACGCAGTGACTTTAGGAGTCTCGTTTATTCCCGACACCCACCGCAAAATACTCATAGAATAAAATAGTTAACCAATCTGCCTTTGCTTGATAGTGGTTGACACAGGTAAGCAATATGTGCATGGCATAGAAAACTTGGCTTAGGTAATACCACCTAATCCTTAGTAAACAAGAATTACCGCAATAAATATTTGCTACTTACTCATGATTATTGAATTATTCAAATTGTCATGTGAAGATTACAAATAGATTTTTAGAAATGTGTTTGAGAAGGATATTCTAGTATGTATATTTTGTCTAAGAAGGCAATAAATCTCTAATTGAGTATTAGACCACTGAAATCATCGATATTCTTTCTTCTGAAATAATTTTGCCATTTAACTTTTTGGTGGATAACCGCAATAAAAGCAATTTATCCTTGCAAAGGATTTAGTGACGAATAGTTTAGTATTTTACATCAATACATTCCTACTAAAATCCCCGATAATTCACAATGCAGTGTGTTATCTGCATGTCAGACACTGGCAAACAATGCAACGGTATTCACAATGAGTTAAACCACCTGTTGTATCAGATACCTGGTTTACAATTACTATGGATCAACCTTACTTCCTGGAAGTGTGTGGCTTGCGGTCGTATAGCAAACCATTTGCCCAAATTACATTAACAAATCCAAATTGTGATGACACAATTCTGCGCTGGATACGATTCTAATCTAAGCATAACTTATTATCAGGAAATATTTCATTATTATCAGTAGTTAGTGACAAATTGTAATTTCTCTGTTATTATTGGTATATTTTGTCTGACTCAGTTTATTATCTAATACTTTCTGACATTCTTTGTCCAACACATTTATCGAAAAACATTATTTTATCTTTTTTTGTACAATTTGAGTACAGATGATGTAATGAATAATAATAAAAAATACATTTATTCGTAAACAATGTACTTCGCGGAAGGCTTTCTTTTGACCTGCATAATCTAATCTAATTTTCCTAACTTATTTATGAGTACTGTCAATTTTTTTTATCAACAAATGTGATAGATCTGCTTTTCTTGTTTTTAGATCAATTCCCACAGAAGAAGCCAAAACGTTTGCAGAAAAAAATGGCCTCAGTTTTATAGAAACTTCAGCTTTAGATTCTACCAATGTGGAGACTGCTTTTCAAAATATACTCACAGGTATACTCAATTTAATAGAACTACAAATATCATTATTTTATGCCATTCTTAGTTTATGACATTATCATTAAGAGAAAGCGTGGTTACATAGCCTGCTGCGTCTCTCCAAACAAACATTGTCCTTGATTTTCTCCCTGAAAATTCGCACTAGAGCAATGATTTTGGTCACATATTATAGATATCTGGTCAATATCTAAGATAGGACTATGATTATATGGAGAAACGGCTTCGGGCCACTCAGGCTTCCTCTTAACCATCGTCTTCCAAAGAATCAGTGAAGATGATAAAGTACTATTTATTTATTTAACCACCTCAACACGCCAGGAGGCTCAATAAGAGAAGGGTACAATATCACAAACATTCAGACTTGAGAAAAATACTTCATTTCTAAGTCATAATGAAGATAAAATGACATTTGTGCTTTAATGTTACAGAGATATACCGGATCGTATCGCAGAAGCAGATGAGGGACCCCCCGGAAGGTGACGTCATCCGACCGGAAAGAGTTGAACCTATCGATGTTAAACCAACGCAGGCTGACAGTGTACGGCGTCAGTGTTGCCAGTAGGATAAGAGGTAGGCGCATTCACCTTATATTATTACTCCTTTCCGGAGCTAGAGCTATTACACTCTCTCTCACTGGGCTCTTCAAGTGCTGTACAAGTATTTGATTCTCAATACTGTGTATTATTGAAATTATGTCAACATTCCGTCGTGCATATAGATTTTGTGCTGAGCAGAAATCAAAGCAGCTTATTTGTTCTTTAAATTGTTATGTTCTACATCAATATTGACATGATGTCAAGTATGAAACACAGGGCTTTTTTTTTTTTAAAAAAAAAAGGTGCTGGAACGCACTTCATGTCAAGCTTTTTTAATAAATAAAAAATATATTTAAATGTAACTTAAATGAAATTAAAAGGAACTAAGCCACGGAGCGCACAAAAAAGGTTGATTTTTTCAAAATATATTGCAAATATTTTTTCGTTTAATTGATTTTAAAATAAAACCGTGAAAAAAGGTGCCGGAACGCCGTTCCACCACGTTACATGGAAAAAAAAGCCCTGATGAAACATAATTTTTATGTTGGTATGCATTTGAACATTTTTTCACATCATATACGAATTTGTTGGATTTTGCATTTGATGACTTTACTGCGTATTTTTTAATTATATTTAATTCATATTACATACAATTACTACTACTTTCCCTTATCCGCACCCAATGGTGCATAGGGCACTGCATTGGTACACAGAGTGCAGTGTATCTTGATCATTTTTATTACATGAAGGCAAGATGATCCTGATGATAATTTAGGAATATTCAACATATACACCGTTTCCCACGATGAGACCGCGAAACTCCAGAGGGTGATTATTCATGATATTCTGAGAAAAAAATCTTAATAAAGTTTTTCAAAAAACTCAATTCTAATTTCTTAAAAAAATGATTAAAATATGAATAAAAATTTAACGCGTGTAATACCGTCCATTTTTGAACTGGCTAACACCACGTGACCTGCACCAATTTCAGATATGAAATTCGAATTTTGAATGTCCGCACAAGGCAAGGCGTTCGGTGACCAGAGCGGACCCCCACTCCTCCCCGCCCACCGCCACCCCGCCACTGCTAGCATTTCAAACAGAAGCCAGTATTACATAGTCGCTTTTTATTAATATTTTTTTTAATTAATTATTAAAAATGCCCGGATCAAAAAAACTTTATAAGGATTTTTTTCTCAGAATACCATGAACAATCACCCTCCGGAGTTTCGCGGTCTCATCGTGGGACACGGTGTATATAACAAGTTTTTCCTGTGCCATGAAAATCTTCTCGTGTGATTATGTCAATAAAGCTATTCAATCAATTTGATTTAACAGATAGTTTGCCATATATTTTGTAATGTATTTTATCATTTCTTTCAGAAACTTTCAATGTTGGTAAAATGTGATTATGATGTAAAATAGTCTCTCTGCCAATTTTGTTATTCTTCCATCCGTGGATTTATTGTTACTGTTTTGTTGTTTGGATGATTTAAATAGAACTGTTAACAAATTGTTTCAGCTGTGGAATATTGTGTGGGGGGGCTAAGGAATGGATGTGCCCGAGTGGACCGGGCAGTATGAAGAAGTTGGCTGTAGATCCATTCAGTATATAACATAAATTTATATCCTAACGCAAATATTAAATTAATTCAACGGTGACACGTGAGAGGACATATTTATATTAAAATACCAGAAGTATATTGGAAACACGCATATTCCATAGGCAACCACCAGATTGTATTGTCTTGTGTTGTGGATAGGTAAACTGGAGGTTATCTTGTGCGCTCTACGGGGGCTTACTGCCTTATCACACCTCGTGTCCCATTACCTTACTACTTACTGGACAGCGATGGCAACACCGATCAGCTGTAGCGTGATTATATATTATTAGTCATAAAAGTTAAACAATATGCTGGCCTTACTCGATCTACTTTGTCTAACGCAAACTAGTTCCCATGAAGATATGAAATGAGGATTATTATTGTAATAATGTTATTTGGATTATGTTATTTTTAGGATATCAATTTATTATTAAAACAATATTATTAAAAACTTTATATATTAAATTATCCACGAGGCAGACCGCCAGATCCGCAAAATGTCACTTTTTGTAGATTTTATTTGTGGCCGGGCACCTGTGACCTGTTTTACAGTTTGTACCTTCGGCCAGGGTATCTGAGACCCCTTGTATATATTACGTTTGCGGCCCGGGTATCCGTGACCCAATGTACATATTTTATTTGAGGTCAGTTTACTCGAGACCCGGTGTAATCTTTGTACTGCAGTCCTGAGTATCCTAGCCTCGAGTACAGATTGTACGTGGTGTTTGGGTTCCGTGGCCCGATGTACGGTTTGTGTTGGCGGCCTGGCTACTGTGACTGGGTGTTATGACCCGATGTGCGGATTGTATTATACTTGTAGAACATATCTGAACAACATGATAGCTCTGTATCATTTTGCACAGATTTAGAAGTAAAACAAACATGTTCTGTACTGCTTATGAGTACTTAGTTATGAACAAAGTTTATGTAAATGATTTTAGTATTGAAACACTTCAATTGCAATAGTGAAAATCATTTTTATACCACTATAAAATTCAGACCTTACTATAGTTATTTTTACTGTACATAACATGACAATATTATTTTTTTTGTGTAAATTTTAGTATAAAAAACTATCTGAATAATTTTCTTCAGTTTACAATTATATTCATATAATTTGTTATCAATTTTTTTGATTATCAAATTGCATATCCGAAAATAATAAAGCCAAAAGTGTTACAAATTGGTGCCTATGGTACCGACTCAAACAAAAATGAATTATTTAACTCCCGCTTTATTAGAAATTTTTAATTTTAATTTGTTTTAACAACTGCTGAGGAAGACAGTCCCGATTTATCTGTTTAAAATAAAACTTAATTAAATGCAACAATGATACAAGAAAAGTTAGTTTCAGTATGGATTTTACGTTACAATAATAATTACTGACCGTTATTAATAAATTATTAGTAATTTTCTCTTTGCCGAATTGAACTGTGATTTCAAAGTTAAATTAGCGGACTGTAAGAATTTATAAGAAGCTAAATTACTTGAATGTTTTTATTCTAAGGACCAGTTTTATAAACTTTCTGATTTAATTTTCGTTTCGTAAACAAATTTTCCAAAATGAACATTAGATTTTGCTTAATTTGCAAAAGAATGGCAAGATACACATCTATCACATTTAAATAAGGGATCAATGTGCATTTAACTAATCTATATTTGAATATAGGTGGTGTTTCAAATATTTATAAAACCATTTTGAGTATATTAAATTTTTTGTAAAATGTATGAAACCTTCGAAATAGTCCTTCAAAATTCAATAAAAACCTAATATTAGTTAGCAGTGGTTCAAAGTTACTTATGAATGTTTATAAAACCGGCCCTAAATGTACCGTTGGAGAAAGTGTTAATTTAAGTTCTTTTATTTTGAGTAGAGATAAGGTACTGATTGGGAGATTGCACGCGATGGGATATAGACTTATTAGTATTCAAAAGTTCTAAAGACTTGGCTTACAATATTTCCTCAATGCATTACTAAAATTAAATGTTGAATACAAATTGCTTTGTCAGTGTATTATTTTACCCAAGTTATTAGATGAATTTCTAATTGTATATATAATAATATAAACCAGTTGTTAATGTTGCCAGGATCTGATGCATTGAATTATCATGTATGTAAATAGTTTTATCGAAATTCAGCTGGGTGCATAAGTCTTATCGCTTTTTGTGTAATATAAACAGCATTTTTCTTAATAAATTTTATTAAAAATCATATATGCATTTCTATTGCCAACATGCAGAAAGACTCCGAAGCTGTGGAAAGGACTCGGTAATGTTAGAAAGGTTGGTACATGGCCACTAAGCAAGTGAGGCTGAGCTTCACTAAGAAGTAATTACTATTCATCAGTACCTAATATGCATAAAAAACAAGCAAATAAGAAAAAATTCTTCAAGATGCCTTTAAAATGGAAATGTTATATTTCTTGCATTACTGACAAAATTATTTTTCCCCATACACTTCCCCGTACGTTGCGTACCTACTACACTGTTGCTTCAGATGTGAAATTTTGGTCCAAATTTTACACATATAATGCTCTCAAGATTTTTCACATTGACATCGGAGGTCACATCAAATTTTATAATATAGCCATTAAAAATAAAGTACACTCGCATTCTTTGGGACAGGTGAATTATTAATAAGGCAATTTAAAGTATTTTTCTTTATTAATATTATTTACAATTTAAATACAAAACCACAAAACATTTAATAATTATTCTAAAACCTAACAGGAATAAATCTCGAGTACAAACAGGCATCTCACTTCTACACTATTTTCTTATAAATTTTAGAATATAAATAATAAATACTTAATACGTTTGTTTTTGGAAACCGAAGCACCGTTTATTTAGTTTAATATCTCAAAATGTCCACAGATTCAAATCTATTCAATAATGAACGATTTAGGATACCTACTTATTATGCAAGTTTGAAAATTTGATACAACTGATTAGGTTACATTCTTATTTTTAAATATATCTAATATGCAGAGATCCCTTATAAATAATTGGTAATGGACTTACACAGTATAATAATCACAAAAATAGGATTTATTTAATATAATCTGAATAAATACATTTATTTACAATAAATAATTATCAATACTATCATTCTTAAACTTACCTCACTCCCCAGCGATAAAATTATAGGAATGCACTAACTTTTTTTATACTTCATTTTTATTATAAGCCAAATGCCAATGGAATTAACGAAAACAAATGTTTTAAAAATCATATGCTTACTGTACTTAATAACACGCATTTTAAAAATAATAATACTAACAGATCTAAATGTATTAACGCCTTTACTGCCGTCAACGCGTTTTTGTTGAGGATACTTTCCTAGAAATGGTTAAAAACCCATTTTTTAGTTTAAAAAACATTAAAACAGAAATCATTCTGCATAAAAAACCTTGGCGTATTCCAAATTTCCCATTTTAGAGTGGCAGTCAACCTGCTGATTATAATCTTAATGATAATTTTTCATTTCATTTCTGTAGGATCAATATTAATATGCTTAGATTATCATGGCCATGACAGTGGTGGTAAAAAAATTGCCAGAAGAATCTTGACCTCAATTTTTTTGTGTTGTTAACACTGTATTAAACATTTTCTTATGTTGTATTTTTTAGATTGTAGTTTTAAACTCTACTGTGAATCTGTATAAAATCCATTGTAGCTGTGAAACAACATCTTTAACTCTCTAATTAATTACAAATGTATAAAATCTTAATTTTACAACACAAAAGAGAGTTTAAACCCAATCATTAACATAATATAAACTTAAAATGCAGTAGGTAAAGCAAAATCACTTGGGTTATACTGTGCTTAAGCGGCCTATGGTATAGGCTAAACAAGAAATTTTACCAGCATTGGCCCTCGAGGAAGTATCATATTTTTGCTTTTACTGTGTCAAAAGCTGGCAAAGTGAAAATATCAAATTTGCACAGCGGATCATAAGTAATGTATTTTTTTAAACTGTTATTTCGAGGAGAATAAGTTTTAACATTGCTATTATATTTACGTTGTTTTCTTATTGTATTTCTGGTAATATTGAAGACAGAATACAAACTTAAAAAATATAGGTACGTAGTACGTATTTATGTCTTTTACTATTTATCAAAAATATTTAACTTATTTTCCTTTTGTCCTAACTAACCTTTTAATGTCAGAAAAGGTAATTATTATATATCTATAGAGTGTTCTGAAGCCGATAGAATACGATTCTAACTTAAAAATTGCACTTAATCTGTTAATACTTTTCATTAGGTCACAAATCTGAATTGATTTATATTTTTGAAGTACATTTGATAGTCTCTGCCATGTTGATGTCTCCGAGTGAGGGTCTGTGTGTGTGGGTCTGATGAGGAACAGCGAGTTGGCTTCCACCAGCTCCAGTGCTGGAGGGTGCGGTCTGGTTGGAGATCATGTTGCTGATTCTCTTGTCTCCGACTTCATTCTCCTCGTCTTTCTGGAAGGCAGTGTTGATCATGCCGCCCTTGTCAGCGTCTTTCTCTCCTTGTTTCTCTTTCTGCACTCTGTCTTTCTTGTGTATTGTGTACATCCATCTGTAAGAATATACAGATGATAAAACTTATACAAATACATACTTACCTGCTTCAAAATTTAGGTTATCGGAAAGAAATTTCATTATGTTTTTCATTTATTATTTAAATTTCTCTTACAAGGAAATTTATCAATTCACAAGAACTATTTTGTTGGGGTCTACGAAAAAGGGTTATACACATGTCCGTATCAGTTTTGCAAAGTATATATTTTCTCTCCATGTTTCAATAATATTTTCAGCATTATTAAAACCATACAAATAGATAAAAAGTTTCTTACACTCTGATACACAGTCTTAATTGATTTCCTGCTGGTAGCAGTTATTTTACAAACATATTTTTTCACGATTGATTCATGCACACCTTTTCGTGAAATCTAAAAACATACCTACAGAGCCTACATTATAATTTATTGTAAGGTGCTTATAAGCCACGTATTTTATAAATCTGTAAAGCGCCTTAACATTTACAGAGGCACAGTAAAAATAATTATCTAAATATTAAGGAGATCCCAAAAAAACTACAGCTAGCAGTAATTACCCAAATATGATAACAGCAGGTGCTGTTAATGCTCCGCCCAGTAAGAAGAAGGCTCCAGGTAGGGTCTTCAGTGTCGCCGAGTAGACAGACGTGTACATGGGCCCATACACCAGAGGCATCATGGCCTCACACACACCAAATAGAGAGTTCACTTTCCCTGCGAAGCATCAAATCCAACAATAAACGTTGGTAGTTAGAATCTTAATAAAATTTTATTGCGAAACCGATCATATTGATTTTCATAACAGATTTTAATACGCTAATAACATGATGTTATAAATTTGTCTTATGGCAAATAAGGTGTTACGTGTTTGTGCAAAATCAAAGGTTTCCACACACCAAATAGAGAATTTACTTTCCATGTGTAAAATCCAACAATAAACATCAGTAATTAGAAACCTAATAAATTTTATTGGGTAATATATCTCAGTATTTTCATAATATATTTTATTAACATAAATTTGTCTTGTGAAAGATATACATATACATAACTTCCATATTATGCAAAATCAAAGGTGTCCTTAATCACCAAATGGTGTGACGTTATAATGTAGAATTTTGTAGGTACATAATATATAATTATAGAAAGTCTATACTGACATTTATTAGTGTAAATTAAACAATCTTGGGTTCCATATAATTTTTAATTGGCCAGTTTATGTTATTTTTTTTAATCCTGTATAATACCATTAGGTATCTTTAATAGGAGGGGATAGAAACAGATATATATGGCAATATTATTTTCAAATAATTTTGAAATCAGTCATCATTGCCAAATAATGGGTAGTGACTAAAGGTGAGATATTTTATTAGAGATGATTGACAAGTTTAGGTTGTTAAGCTAAGACTCTTGACACATCAGTTTTTAATACAGGAAGTTCAAGAATACTATTTCTAATAATTTATTTATGGCTACATCAGTTAGTTATTTATTTAACGGTCATAACGCTTAGATATCCATATTCTCTTCCATTCTCGTCTCTGTTGAGATGTCAATTGTAAGTTTTTAGGTTTTCACCAGCCTCGCATATAATTATCATCTGATTGTTTTAAAATGTACCTACTGTATTTTTCATTACTGTGTTTTGCTTTCTAATTACATATATATTTTTTAAATAATTGTATTGAATGTTTTGTTACAAAAACAGTGATAATAATAGTTGTACATTGAACATACCTAGTTCATCGCTTGGCACCAATTTTGACACGATGGATCGCATCGCTATGAAAGAAGTTCCATTTAAAATTTCTACCAGAGGTGCTGAAAATTAAAGATAGAATAGAATTTTAGATAAATTCATATAATCTTATTACTTTTTAACCTTAATTTTTATCACATAGAAAATAGAAAAAAAAAGTCCAGTGGTAGAAAAGAAATGTTTAAATGGTACAGATTATCACTAATGATAAAAATTTCTCTTAGACTAAGAAACTTACACAAATAATTCATAATTATTCCATATCTGCTACCTATATGGAGCACATGGAAACCACAAACTGCCGCTAAGCCTAGCAATCGACTTCCAGTTCCCGTGCATCCTCCCAAATCAAGTATAAATCCCGTAGTTTTGACATAAACTGCCAACGGATTGGTAACAGTGTTGTACATACAGAATGCTAAGAACCTGATGCCTTGTAAAATAAGTAAGTGTGGATAAGGCTCTTGAAGCATACATAGTTTATGGCTCAGTCAGCCTAAACGCCTTCTCCAAATGACAGTAAAGGTTGCTGCGTTTATTATCTCACTTCTGTGTTCCTTACAAAGTCAAACCACCAAATACTTTCAAGTTTTAATTATTCCCACAGTACAATAGTGAATTTGCAGTGAAAATTATGGATATTTAATTTTGTAAACACTCTTGTTAAATCATTAATATATTTTTATTGGATAAATCTCAAGTCTCTCACCCATATAAATCTGCCACGTGTTGACAGCAAATGCATACACGAAACTCGATAGAATCTTGCTCATACAAGAGAGTATTCCTATTATAGCATCGTCCAACTTCATCAGATGGCTGAACACTCCGACGGAGAACAGAGTACCTGGAAATATAAAGTAATTATTATTAGATTATTATAAAAGTAAAGTAACTGTTGATTTGTAATACTTAGCTGAGGTCATGATTAATGACTGGATTGAGTGTGGACTTGTGAGAAAAAATGTGTGATAAAAAAAAAATTCTTTAATGTATAAAACTAATGTTAAAAATCATCAACAAAATTTGAGTGTGTCCAATCCTTGTAGACAAATGCATACTGGGTTTTACGTTTTACCCATATTCTTTTCCAGAACTTCTTAGTTTTTATACAGGGTGTAACAAAACTCGATGTACAAGCGGGAAACCAGTGAATCTACATTATATTTGGAGTCGATTTTGTAGAGTAAAATATTTTGATTTGACTCTTAGTTTTCGAGAAAATTGAGTACGATTTTTTTTTTCGATTTTTTTTGCAAATTGTTATCAAATATCATGTATTAACTCAAATTAATACTTTCCATAAAGAAAGCAAAATTAAAAAAACGCGTTTTAATAAGAATTAGAGGAATTTTACTTAATCTGCCATACTTATGAAAACATTTGTGAGAAGAAAAAATTTTTTTTTTCAAGCTCAATTAAAAGTCATGATACACAATTGTCTCCAAATACGATTTAGATTCACTGGTTTCCCGCTTGTACATCGAGTTTTGTTACCCCCTGTATATGAGATATCATCAATGACGCACAGTTAAAAATTATATTTGTGTCATCATGAAAATTGCATGATTTTTTAGTGGGTTGGTAATTCAATTTATTTAGAAGGTTGTTATTTTTATACCTCCTGCACTAAAACTAAATGTTCATTATTTACTTATAGGTAGAAATTAATGTAATTCGACTAAATAATGGCAATTAGTTAATTCAAATAAATTCTCAAACAATATTCTTTTGTTGGTCAGTTTTCGAGAAATCCTTTTCAAACATAAAATTGTATGTGATTTATGGACAAACCTGTTATTCACATTCCGATGAATCTCTTTTCTTCGTGGTAATAGTATTTTTTAGTTTCCTAAGTAGTATTCTTTAGTTTCCTAGTAAGGATTTATATTATTTTCGACGGCAAATGACCTTATTTAGTGAAATAAACCAAAACTAATTTATTGTAAGAAGATTTGCATGTTGTCAGTTATATTATGTATACAGAATTCCTTTTAGCATAATTTAGATGGATAATGTCATGTGCAGGCGTATTAACCAATCTCCATTCGCTAAAGTCGTCGACCAAATCACTTCTCGAAACAAACATTTTTACTAAATTCGTCCTCATTTATATCTAACTAGCTGGACCCGGCCACGCTTCGCTGTGGCTGATATTAATTATAGGGGAGGAAATAAAAATAGTCTAGTATATCTAATTATAGTCTGTTAAATATAGCTTGATTAGAATGACAGCTGTCAAACTGTTTAATTTTTTTAATTTTAAATGGTTTTAAAGCTGATTTTATATAATATATACGTATTATATTGATTGATATGTGAAGCATTCCAGATACTAATGTTTTTTTGTTTATTAATGTACTTAATCACTCGTTAGACGTCATTTCATGGTAGTATTTGTTTGAACCAAGTCCCATACAATCATATCAGTGTTTTAAAAATGTCCTAATAAGACGAAACGCGTCGACGACAAAAGTGTTTTTAATAAAAAACCTGTGTAAGAACTCTGTGTTTTTATTAAATACAATTTTTTACCTAAATTGATTCATACAGATTCTAACGAGACGAACTGTCATTCTGATCAAGCTATATTTTAAGGACTATAGTACCTTTACCTCATTTGTATATAACATGATATTTTGTATAGCCTCTTACCAGTCTGACGACGCTAGCGATAGAGAAACCAGGTTACTGGAATAAACAATATAAATGTGGTCTAACTAAAAAATGTGTTTTATTTATTAAAAAAGCAATTCGAAATCTCAGTACATGATCTCAATAAATAAATAATAAAATACATTTAATCGGGGATCCTTGAATTTACTTTTGATAAACTTTACTAGATACTAGGTACTACTTACTATAAATACTTTCCATTATACGCACCCTATGGTGCATAGGGCACTGCATTGGTACTCCAAGTGCAGTGAATCTTGATCATTTTATTACATGAAGGTAGGATGATCAGTCTTACGCATCGGTGAACTTTTACTATTTCAATGAAAGTTTCTTAGTAGGTAAAAAAAAGTGGTAGAAAATAATTCCCAATTTTTTTATTGACAGCAAAACACAATGTACTTTGGTAGTGAATAAAAATAATTCGATGGGTCATCCCTCCCAGAATTTAAATTTTGATTATCGACTCATTGCTTAATTTAAATGTTTTATTTATACAAAGCCCTGAGGAAGAAGTTGGTCTCCGAAACCGGTTGGCAGTTTTT
Source organism: Micrasema minimum (assembly GCA_022494985.1). Classification (NCBI taxonomy): domain Eukaryota; kingdom Metazoa; phylum Arthropoda; class Insecta; order Trichoptera; family Brachycentridae; genus Micrasema; species Micrasema minimum. The sequence continues at coordinate 89,513 of JAGVSP010001594.1, forward strand.
TTGAAAATATAAGTACATCAAAACAAAGTGTGTTATTTATTCCATAATGATGTCTCGTCTCCTTTAAAATATTAATTTTTATAAAATTGTCTAAAATATTTTTGACTAACCGCATCCACTAAACATAATCCACTATTCATGTAACATAAAATTATGCATAAATAAATACGTTTTTCTAATATTTGTCCTTAGCCTGGTTTCAGTTTAACAATCAACCAAATTTAAAAAATGCATAGTACTTTTTATATCTGTATTAGTTGCGCAAATAGTGTAGTCTATTTTTGAAGTTTTTTACACTTAACCGCACATTAAAATGCATCGTTAATTTTAAGAAAACAATACAAAATGTTTTGTAATTAATCCGATATTTAAGTCGGAGAGGTCAAGGATTGTCGCAGATTATGGACATTGTCATTACATCGGATAGTAAATATAATTTAAATGGTCGTTATAGGCATACGAAAACAGTGGTTAGGTATTATGAAATAATTATGACCGCAGTTTATGTGATATGGTGTCAAGCCTTAGAGGCTTTGAAAAACGGCACCTACCCATGAAATAGGTTTTTGTTCACGGTAAAATAGCTATGATTTTTTGACAATTTTAAGTAGTTATATCTAATTAGTGAGGGTTAGTGCCGGTAACAGAGTTAATGGTGCCTTAAAGTCGGTCGTAGCTAATAAGTGCTTATCAAAAGAGGCTAAACTGGCAGTTCATAATGGAGTTCTGGTACCAACCCTAATGTATGGAAGCGAAGTATGGAGTTGGAAAAAGAAGGACGAAAGTAGACTGAATGCAGTTGAAATCCGATCTCTCAGGCGAATGTGTGATAAAACTATGTCTGATAGGTGAACTAATAATAAATGTTGAATTAGAGCAGAATGCAAGGCTATAAGCATTATCGACAAAATTAAGAAAGGTCTCTTACGATGGCTCGGTCATGTAGAGCAAATGGATGATAAAAGAAAGGCTAAAATAATATTGTACCTGGATGTAGAAGTCGAGGGAGGCCGAAAAAGATACGGCACGATCAGGTAACACAAGTGCTTGAAAGTTGGCATGTAAGATGTATGAATGTGGAGGAAGCAAGAGAAGTATGCTAGGACAGAGTGGTGTGGCGTTCTATCCTCTCTGCCTTCGGGGAAACAGCGTGATGGTTAGTTAGTTAGTTATGTGAAGCATAATTATGGATTCCACAAACTGCCTAAGTGATTAGCCGCCGGTTCAAAAAATTAATGTATAAAATCTACAAAACATAACATTTCAGAACAAGAATATTGAACATTCTGGTATTTACAGGGCTTACGGTCTATCTTTACGCTCTGTGTAACATTCCCCAATAATTATTACGCTTTCAGATCAAACATTCTACATCTACTCAACTTTTAGAATTATTATTCCAATGGTTGTTACTTTATTGCTAACATATTTTATATTCGTATAAGCAGATTTATAATATTATAATAGATGTTTTATTATTGTGCAAGGTAACCTGCACTTCAATTACCAACGTATCTACATGTAGATATATCGTGTGACGCGTATATGACGTCCATTATTAAAAGTCAGAGAAATTTAAAGTTCAATCCAAGCCAATATTCATCGAACTCAGTCAATTAATTATGTTTCTTATGATACTAGGTAGGTATACCGTTAACTTACCAATCAGGTTGGTGATCATGCTATACGTTGAGAAGATGCTGAAGTCTACTTCGTTCCAGTTAAAACGGAATCTGGTGAAGAGATAGATAACCACCATCTCACCTAGAGGAAAAAAATATTTATTAATTAAAAATAATAGCATGAGAACTCTTTTTCAAAGCCCGTTTTCCAATGGGAGGACACCTGAGTTATAGGTATCGACACTTAAGGAAGCCAATGCTGGTAGGGTGACCATATTGTGAAAATATAAAATTTTATATTTAACATTTGATTTTAAATTACGATGTGCAATCAAAGAACATTTTTGATTTATTCATTTAAGAGAATAGCAGGTCACGTGACCAAACCCGCTTCCCCATATATAACAATTATTGCAGATACATTAGAAATAATGTGATTTTGTTGTTTTCTGCTTAATTTTTATACAATTAATATACTACATAAGTACATTCAAATTAATCTAAATTAGCAATTCCTTACTATTTTACAGAAAAAAACCTAAAAATATTTACATTCTAATTCAATACATATATTCACGTTTTGCTATCATATCGAAAACTGTAAAAAATAATATTTTAGTGTAATATTGCAACATCCGAAAAAAGAACAGAATATAATAAAAAATGGTTTTGTACAGTAAAATAGTCAGTATACAAATGTTAATATAAAAAAAAAATAAGTAAAAAAAAATTTTTTCCGACTAAAATTTTCATAAGTATGGCAGATTAGTAAAATTGCACAAATTCTTGTTAAAATGCAGTTTTTTATTTTGTTTTCCATATACTTTATATTCCTATATTTGAGTATATACCTATTCCTATAAATATTTATTAATTTTCTTTAATTTTTAATTTAAAAAAAATAACATGTAAAAGGTACTTGTACCGTAAATAATTGAATAAATAAATATGGTCACCGTAAAATCTGTCAATTTTTGAGCGCCAAAAACTTTGAACCAATCAGGCCAGGCGATTTTACGAACACATTTATAATAAATAACTTCATATTACACATTATATTTGTTTTATGTGTTAGTATTGGCTTCCTTATCCGCCGACATCTATACCCTCCGCTGTCGATAAAAACAGTTTATTTTTAAAAGAAAAATAGAATATTTTTACAAATTACTATATTTAGATTAAAATTCATTCCATTGCAAGTTACAGATTGCTAATGAACGAGACAAGATGTTTGGAAAAAAATATTGATGACTTGTCCCGACAAATCCAAGGGGATCTGGCAATCTCGACATGAGCTATTACATATTGCATGGGTTTCACCAGTAAAATATATATGTACATGTAAAAATATATATATATAATCTAAATATACATATATGCCAATTATTATCAGGACTTGTAGATTATAATATAATACTCGTGTATGCAGTGAAATGGCAATGAAGTTGAAATTAGATTTTGTGCGTAGCGAGTACTTCTGTTTCTTATCGTAATGACCCCCTCATCTTCTAGAACAAGATGGAGACGAGAGACGAGGTTCTCGACAAGTCAGAGGAGTAATCATTCAATCAATCTGAGTACCAACAACTTCAAAATTTACACACGTGACCATACTGAAGTCATTTCACGTTTGTACAGTAATTGGTCCTAGTATGTCCAGTTATTTTATTTATACACTCCTATCAATAACACGTCGCTCAACTGTACATATTGCTAAAAATAATATACCTACAAACAATTTATTTATTTATTCAAAAGTTAACGATACAAGTACCTTTTACATTTGAAATTTTTTACACGGACACATATATACACATTTTCGTCATCTTCATTTGCAAATGTTCAAAAATATTGGAATCCTGAAAATTGTCATTAAATTAATCGACTGACCCAACCTATGTAATCTGGGTACAGGGGAATGAACATGGTAATTAGTTCCACCACTGTCGCAGTGGAACAGACTTTTCTGTCTAGTACCAATTCTAGGTACCTACTCTAAAATTTATTCTACCAACAGCTCAATACAACAATGTAAAATACTATACGGTGTATAAATTTGGATTCAGATTAAATTTAATTTTGTACAAAAATAATTTTCCAGATACTATCGGGCATTTAGTTCATTTGAAAAAGCCATTTCAAGGCTTTCAAAATTTCCTCTAATAAATTTCGCATACGTCCGCGTCCAATTGATATAATGTTATAATGATGTAGTCCTTAAGACTTCCTCAATCCAACGATGATAAGGGCCACGTAAAAACTATTCGTATGTTCCTAAGGGAACAATGGGCCACGCTCCAATATTTTTAAATTCCGTTTTTTTTTTGTGTGAGTAGTAATGATTTTTTGAAAATTTTCTGTGAAAAATTCTTCATAAAATTCAAAGGATTCCTCGTAAAAAAATAAAAAAACGGAGCTTATAAAAACAGGGCAAATTTTAGGTAAAATGGCACTTCCGGTGATAACGTTCATAAATCAATACAATACAATAAGTAGTTTGATCAACTAAGTGTCAGCTAAACAAACTGTTTCCTTGAAAAATTGACAGTTAACTAACTTCAGACTTATTACGTGTAGAATGACATTCTAAAATAATTTTGCATTTATGAACATAGGTTATGTTTTACCAAATTATGACAGATGTAAAAGAACTTTCCCACTATAATCATAAAAATGAACGTTTGTATGAAAATGTATGCAGTTTGTATCGTTTTTTTAGAAATATTATCGTAGTGGTTACGTTGTATAAAGCTATTTCCTGTTTTATGGGATTCACGGCGGAGGGATGCTTTAAAAGCACCCGTCTCCTAAGCGCACAAAAAGAGTCGTACTTAATATATAGTTGATGCGTAGAACCAGAGAAGTATCTATGTACTTTTTTTGCTGTTTTAGGCGCTACTTACATCAAAACTTGGTTAAAATGCCTCGAAATTTGATAGACGCATAATACCTAAATAACGACCCGTTTTGGCGGGAAATCGCGATTACGGTATTTTAAAAATTAATTACGGACATAATATGAATTTAAAAAATAAAAAAAAAAATTTTTCATACTTAATATATAAATCACCATCTAAAAAAAAAATTTTAAAAAAAAAATTGTCCCTTTGCGTTTAAAAAATACTGTACTATTTTAGGCTGTATCAAGTAATTTCTTTAACTCAAGACCTTTATTATTGCCTATTACCCACTTATACGTTGTCTTGTATGAACTTTTTATAATTCTAAACATGAGGAAGTGCATTCTATGCAATGCAAATGTCTTTTATTTATTTTCTATGATCGATTTTATTAAACTTTATTCCAACCGTGATTTTTTTGGCTTAATGAAACCCTGTATTTTTTTACTCAATGGCCCAATTATAAAAAAAAAAACTCAATGTATGCATTTCATTGTCAAATTATATTAATGCAAATTATTGTAGGTACTTATATTGCAATAAAAACTAGCTTCATTTATAGTTGTGCATAGTATAATATTATTATATCTCGCCATTCTTTTCGTCCAAAGGACAAATATAATACCTGTCATTAATCATGATTTGGCGATATGATCACGTAATTAAATAAGTATGGAAAATTATTAAAACTGATCCTCTGTAATAGAAACTACAGTTCTCTAGCCTTGATTTGCCTTCGCTAATTATATGGGAAGATATATCTAATCTGTATATAGACACAAAATATTTTTCATGTCCGTTCTAGGTTTATAAATTAATTGGAGAAATTCCTTCCTAAATAAATTACCGCTATGCCCTAAAATGTAAAACACAATTTATGCTACAATAAAGAATAATAATATTGGAGCCATTATACGCCATTGCACAGAAAGTTTAAAATAAATAAATATATTTGCCTAGTTTTAACTTTTTAAAATATTATTGATATCCCAACAGAGTCAGAGAAACTCTGGAAACGAATGTAAATTATCTAGGCGTTCACAGAGCTTATGATATTGGCTGGGTTAAGTGGCCACTTGATGTATTACCTACAACATTCCCCATTCTGCACACATCATCTGATACCCATATATTATGTCAATTTTTTGAAACTTCTATATATTGAACTCGTCTTCAACGCATCACATTACAGTGAATTTCTATGCTGGTGACATCTGTTGAGAAGATTGTTAAGCATTTTTTGTTTGGGGACATGAACTGCGCCTCATACGTTGAGATGAAAAGGCTGCAGAAAGATACATTGAGCAGAACAAGATTTGCAAGAACTTTGCTGAATACTAATCTTCAGAAAGACATAGAAAAAGAACATTTTAATTCTTTTGGGTTTTGATAATTATTTTCAGTATTAGTAATCACAAATGTTACTAAACTAAAAAACGCACAGATGAGTAATATTTTTAAAATTATTATTTTTCTTAAGCTACCTATGTACCTTTGGCATGTATTATCTAATTCATTGGACAGAATTGATATAAACATTATAGATGATTTTCTCCGACGTCAGAGGCTTTTATTAAATTTAAAGTGGTAATTAAATTTATCGTATTCGGAAGCGATAATATATCTTTGTAATGTATATGATAACGAAATGACTCTTGTGAAGTTGAATTAGATTACAAATGAGTTCGTATGAAACGATTTCGGAGAAGTAGAAAATTGATCTATTGTGTAAGCTCGTGAATAATTCTCATGAAGTTGACCGAAGTTGGAGAGCGTAGAAGATCACTTATAATATGAAGCTATCCGTACTTCCCGAGAGTGTAGAGCTAATATTAAATTATGAAGTGGCAATCGTGAAGAGTTTAGATCTAGGCATTACCACTAGATCATCACGTCATCATGACGTCACTTGGAATATGAATAATCATTATCATCTGTCTTCCAAGGAATTTTTATTGGAAAAATTCCCGTTTCAGAAAATATTCAATTCTAGTTTAGTTGGATGACGGACCGTACTAACCCGAAATTTTTCACAATTTCCTTATTGGTCGTAGTGTATTATTATTATGTTATTCCATTTAGTGTATTATTTATAATGGTAGGTACAAACGTACTAATAAATTAATCGCTACGAACTTTTACGTATGAAATACATTATAACTTATTCAGGCTAGATATCGAAAAGTAAGGTTAATTGTTTTTATTTTCCTAATGACGCGCAGGCTATAGAGAGGCCCTTTCGCCGTTTCCCATAGAGCGGAAGCGTTGCAAAATTTTTGGTTAGCGACAACTTCACTCTGCTGGCGGCCATTATTATTTGTTTGACAACAGACGCGTAACGGTCACTTTCGTCGCTTTGCTAGTAAATAACGTGGATACTTCCTGATTTTAATCATCAAAAACGGCAATGGTGAATTGTAGTATGCTTGGTTGTAGCAGTAAGAGTGTCAAAGGTGTTAAAGGAGTCACATTTCACAGGTAATTGATTTCGATAAATAATTATTTTGATTTACATTGATTTTGGCATATATTGTCCTAACATGGGTATTATTTGTATAAAAACTTTTCTTTTATCAACATATTTACATTATTTACCAGTTTTTCTTAATTTAGGTGATCAATTTGTAAATTAAAGTATGTTTTACTGTTGATAGTGACAGTTGATTACTGTCGATATGCCAAGGCCGCATTAGGCATTTGTAAAACATTGGCATTTGTTTTGCTGCAAACTATAGCCAACTTCGTGTTTGACAATCATAGAATGGTTTTTGACCGTTAGGGCCCCTCTGTAGCCTCAGTCTATTTCTATTTCGAGTTTCATGGCCATGTTGATTTTGATTAATAAATATATTTTTTGTCAACTCTCTTGAGGAATACACGTTTATAATTTTATATACAAAAACCATTACATTCATAAATATCAATTGTGAAACTGTCATTATATTTGTTTCTTTTAACATGGATCTGATCCTGGTATATCTATATCTTTGTAATATTATTCGCATTGCCTTGTTTTGTAGCACCGTGAGTTTTTTAAAATCTTCTTCAGTGGCTAAAATAAAATACTACTGCAGTCATTTATATGGGGCACAATGATCGCATTATATATCAATCTGCAGGAATCCGCATTAATAAATCTTCGAATTCTTCCCAGAAGTAAAACTTTCTTGGCTATTTTTTTTGTAACATGTTTTTTTAACTTTTTTTTTCACAGTGAATTCTTTGGAATGGCGCTGAAGCGTAAGACTAATCGTTGCCTTCATGTAAAAAAATATCAAAATTCACTGCACTTAAGATGTGTGCTGCATATTGGGTCGTCCGGATGCTGAGCATTATGGACCCTTCCGTTTACTAATTCTGTTTACTGCCTTCTTGGTGCTAGCGAATTACATTCTCAACTCGAGATGAGTCTCTTACATTACATACAGACTAGGCTGAACTGATGTCAGTAGGTTTGTTCCGCGATGTACCTACCTAATATGCGCAAGCCCGAATAAGACAATACAACACGGTACAAAATAGTTTGCATATCACTCAATTCCATGAAATATTTCGTAATTATTATTTTTAAGCGAGGAGCTTAAATCTTATCTGAAAGGAAAGCTTAACAAACCTTTTACAGCCAAAAAGCCTAATCATTTTTTCGGAGACGCATTTCAGTGTATTTTTTCCAACTTATTTTATTTTGACACTATTATTGTTTTTGTTATTTAATAATTAACTTAAAAAAATAGTGTGGTTTCTATAAAATAAATCAAATAAAATGAGTTGGAGAAATTCAGCAAACTGCGGCTAAAAATCAGAGTCTCACAAAAAACGTCGACTTTAAACATCGCCTTATGGCTTTCTAGGTGAGGCAACAGACACAGCAACCCTTGGTATCTACTGTCAACCGGCGAAGGTGTTTTGGATGGCTAGGCCATCTACTACGTATACCTCCTGAGAGCCTTAACCATGCTTGCCTATTTTACAAGGCATCAGGTTCTCGGCGGCCTGGACTTTCACTGTTGACAATTCGCCGGCAGTTTGCGTCAGAGCTGCGGGACGTGGACTTGACTTGGGAGGAAGCAGTTTGTGGAATCCATATGCTCCACATAGGGAGCGGAGGATATGGTATGATGATGATGATGACAGAAATATATCGATGGTGGAGAGGAAAAAGTTACCAAGCGTGTAATATATGCAAAAGAAAATGATACCAAGTGACATAATTAACCTAATAAACATTTTCCTTTCCACCGTCGAATATCTAGTCATTTCTGCTCATATGAAAGTTGTTACAAGTTCAACGATAATATTGTCACTAAACTTTAGTTGCTTGTCTTTGAACTCTTCAAATAACTTCATTAGTAATGTATTTTTTCTGAATGCATGTTTCTAGTTTATAATTTAACTACTAGATTGAAGAACAGAAGGTCTAAAATGTTAGTTGCTGCTATTTACAACGGGTAATATGTATATTATGTGATCTTGGCCTATTTCTGCAGCCTTATTTCGCTAATCCAGATACGGAATTGAATCTTCCGGCCACGCCGTACGAGGATTCACTCTGTCAACTACAATCTGACAGGTGATTACTTCATTACCAACTTATTTACGAGACGGGGACATAATATTCTACGGTGTATTAGGAATATATACTATATACACGCCATACCATCTCAACCTCTATTCTCAAAAGAAAAGATTTCGTCTTCTAGGAAGGCCACATTCACGAGCGACGAGAGCCGATGGCGAAAACAGCGAAGAATTGAAAAAATACAAGGTATTTATGCATTTTATTTTGTATTTATTCATTTTGGATGTATAAATGCATTAGATTTTTCGCTTCTTCGCTGGTTTTTTGCTATCGGCGCCTCGTGAACGTGGCCTTCCCTTAAGGATATTTTAACATTTACAGGGCTGTCATTGGCTGTTAATAAGGCGTAAACCTTTTCATTATACCTAGCTCGTTTATAACAGACAATGCATAAACATAGGTAATAAAGTATGCAATTGTCTTTAAATTAATTAAAAACTATTGCCACCCCACTGAAATCATAATATGGTTTCACCTCTTATTTCAGTGAACAATTACAAAAAAAACACTACTTTACTTTTGTCTTATTTGGTTTTCTACTACACAGAAAAATATGTATAAATATATTTATGAAATGCATAATATAAAAGTTAAATAAATCAGCAATAAATATAAAAAAAGAAGAATTTTTTTTTTTTTTTTTTTAATAAATAATTAAATAAAAATAAAAGATGCATAATATTATATAATATAATATGTATAATAAAAGTACGAGCTACTGCACATTTTGCTGATCTGGGGCCCTCTGTTTCTGCTGGACTGAAAATCGCATGTGACACTTTGGAATTGCGAGTTATTTTTACCGTACATCACTTGACATTCCGAAGTGTCGCATGCGACTTTTAGTTCAGCATCGGGCCCCAGAACAATGATGAAACTGTAAAATGATTACTTTTGCAACAGAGATAAATAATTGTTTTATTATAAATTTTTGGTTAGAATAGCATGTTCGTACTTTTTTTTCTGTGTATTTTAACATTCTCACACCGCACATCGCTTTGCAAAAACCATCATTTTGCAATTGCAGTTACGTCATCAGATGTGCGATTTGGCTTTATGTTTGCACTCAATACCCCCGATCCACGATGACTATTGTATTTTCATTGATTTCGTGCCTATTAAATTAGTATTTACAATTTTACCTATCTCTGAATAACTGAATAACTAATCCTTCTAAAGCGCTCGTAATAACCGAGTTCCTCTATGCGGATGTGATGTGTGCCCTACCCACACCAATAAAGTATAAAGTAGCCACACACAGATAAGTGCAACAATGCAGAGTAATTACAGGTACAGATGATGGTAGCTAACAGCCATTGTCAAGTGCACGACCTTCGTATAGCTTGCACCTACTGCCTGTATATGTAGTAAAAAGATACACATGTACCTAAGGATTTAACTGAATCAGTTGGCGTGTACATTCTAACTGTATATATCTAGAGAATAGAGACACAGACTTAGGTCACTTATAACTGAATCAGTTAGATAACAACTTCTGCATTTTGTATAGTGTAGAGCCACATTGAAAGCAAGAATTCGTGTATTGTGTATAGTACAGCCTAAGATTGATTAAACTTGAATGGAGTTATGCAAGCACTTACGTAATATCTACATATTCATAAGTGTATCATTTTGAAAGCTTTATATTGAAATATTGTGAAGATGGTAAATAACCAATTTAAAAAACATTAAAACGACGAATCTTTAAATAGAAAATTTAAATCTTGAAGATCGCAGATATTGTTGAATTCTGAATTTTTATTTTATTGTTAATTTTTTATCTCTATACATACATGGTGTAACAAAACTCGTAGTACAACCCGAAAACTGGCGAATCTACATCGTATTTGGAGACGATTGTGTTATATGACTTTTTAATCTGAGCTTGAAAAAAAATTGTTTTTTTAATACTTGAGCAATTTTACGCAGATTAAGTAAAATTGCTCAAGTTCTTATTACAACGCGTTTTCAAATTTTGTTTCGTATTTGGATAGTATTAATTTGACTAAATACATGATATTTGATAGCAATTTGCAAAAAAAATCGAAAAAAAAATTCAACTTCGTACTCAATTTCCTCGAAAACTAGGGGTCAAATCAAAATATTTTATTCTACAAAATCGACTCCAAATATTATGCAGATTTACTGGTTTACCGCTTGTACATCGAGTTGTGTTACACCATGTATTTCAATATGATATATCAAAATTTTACACTTTGCATTGTGTCTACAAAGACTCACATATTAGTTTCACAGACTGATATTGTACACTGCGTAGTAAAGTAATTAGACCTAAGGTTTAACTGATTCAGTTAACCGGTCCTTATTTACACACTACGTATCGCGCCGTACCATAGCTTGATCGAATAATTACGCTTCAAGTGCATAACCTTCGTGTATGATTATTTACCTTCGTTAAGTTCTGTAAACTGCGTTAGGACTGTTTACAGAACTTCACAAACTCACTAGTACCTTCCCTTAGCAGTAAAACATTTCTCTTTATGAAGCCAGCATCATCTTTTAGTATGTTATATACACTGTTTGAAATAAGTCAGTAAGCTCGAAAAATTTCGTCTTAATAAATAGCGTCTTGCAGTTTACAAGCGAACGTACGCGGACGCGGACGGACGGTTTGATCAGTTAGAAATGACGGTGTAGTTCCGAACTTTATATGATAACTTTTGTAATTGACGTACCTATTTATCTAGGTATCAATTATTATCTTTATTTCTATGGGAAGACGTATGTGTATATACAGTTCAGATTCCTGATGTCGTAAAACGTTTGATTCTAAAATTGAAAAATATAAATATTAGTAAAATTATTTATAGGTAATCTTATGTTTTCCAGCAGCAATCTTCTTCCAGCCAAATGATTTCAATTAAAAAGATCATATAAAATTACTTGAGCACTATGCACCCATGAACATCTGTGATAAAATTTTAGCGATAAAATTTATTTTGCAAGTACCTACCTACAAAAAAATACTATTTAAAAAATATAAAATTAAAACATTTCATGGGTGGTACCTTGGGCTGGTACTGAAGCGTTTGACTGATAATCTTACCTTCATGTAGGTAATGAAATGATCAATATACACTATACACTGCATTTGGTGTACAGATGCACTGCCCTATGCACCATTTGGTGCGGATAAGGGAAAGTAGTAGTAGTAGTTACTAAATCATACTTATATTTTGATAAAATGGTGACATTGCCTAAAATATTTAATTATGGTTGTTACCATTTACTACAATACATTATGTATGTAGGTACCTTTATTTTTAATAATAAAGTTCTTGTTGAAAATGTAATCATTTTATTTTTTCAGCAATCAACAGAAATTTTGAAGGTTTTTTCGAGGCCCTGGTATAAATTATAGTCGGGTGAATTTGTAACCGTAGTAATATACGTACAATGATTTACAGTAAATTATCTCCTAAATAGTATATCACGCACCAGCGAGAATAGCGACACTGCTCAAAAATAAATTTAAATTGTTGTTTTCTGAGTAATAAATATGTGGCGGGAACAATGACGTCACGCGCACGAAGATGACGACTGACGACGAACGCGTACGAACTGACACAGAAACCGAGCATCTACGGAATCTTCCGGAAATCGACGAGAATCCTTTCGGCCAGCTACGTGATTGCACGCGTATCTACGGAACATTATTCCCGCCAACTTTCGAAAAATTAAATTCGCTTTCATTTAAGCCATTTTCACCATTCTTTTTCATCCATATTTCAATTAGTTAAGTTTTAGTATTAGTATCTAGTTTTTGTGAATAAACGAACATTATAAAACCGTAAGTACCTGTTTCATTCTCTCTTTCTGTGCACCCACATAAAATCTGGTATACTTACGAAATGTACTACTAAATTGGTAACCAACAAGTTGGCCAAAAATACTTACTACTTCTTTTTCTCTTTATAATTTGAGTTGTGTCACTATTCTCGTCGATTCGCGACATATTTATAAACGATTTGTAAGTAGGTACAGGTACCACTTTAAAATAAATCTTTTCAAAAGGCTTAATAACAAAACAAATTAGGTACCTACTTATGTAAGCACAATATTATGTATTTATAAAAACTAAATCAAGACAATGGATAAAGAGACATGTTTAGATTTATTCGTTAATGCGCAGTTATGAACAAAAACATACGCTTCAGCGCCAGTCCAAGGTATCACATTGAAATATTTTGATGTGAAAATCGCATTCCAATAAATATTTCATATTGACCCCCATCGGGAATCGAACCCGCGAACTCACGCATGGCAGCCAAACGTGCTGCCGCCACACCACGAGGTACTACATATACATACCTATATTTAATTTGCTCATTATTTTTTTAAAAAGGCACTTGATACCTAATACCTATATATATTTTATTTAGTAATAATTTGTCATGCCATGTCTTTCTCGGCCTTCCACGGCTTCTACATCCAGGCACACTTGCATTTAAACTTCTTTTAGCCGTTCTTTCATCACTCATTCGCTCCACATGACCAAACCATCGTAAAAGCCCTTTCTTAATTTTGTCGATAATGCTTATCTCAGCCTTGCACTCTGCTCTAATTTGTACACCCATCATACATAGTCTTACCACACATTCGCCTGAGAGATCGCATTTCAACAGCATTCAGTCTACTTTCATCCTTCTTTTTCCAACACCACGCTTCACTACCATACATAAGGGTTGGTAGCAGAACTCCGTTGTGTACTGCCAATTTTGCTTCTTTCGATAAGTTCTTATTTGCCACTATCGATTTCAAGGCACCATTAACTCTGTTTCTTATCCACATTTCCGTCTCTTGTAAACATACTTCCCAAATATACAAATTCTTCAACCTGCTTCAATCTGTCTCCATTTACTATAATATTACATACGGTCATATTCACATTTCAAGTACGTCAAGTACTTGAAAGTGGTCATGAGATTTGTACCATTATGACTTTTAGCCTAAGTGGAATAGAAAATTCAGTACCTACTTGTACCTACATTGTTGTGGAATCTAATTTTTTATTTTTTATTTTTTAATAATATTTTTTCTGTGGTCTTGTGCTTTTTTAAAAATAAAAGTTTCGTTAAAACATTTCAATTTAAATTTCAGGTAAAGCTACCTCTAAAGTTTCTCATAGCTGCAATGAACCTTTGTTGTTTAGAAACTTTTTTGGGTAATTAAATATGCAACCAGTGTATTGTGATGTCCACTACTTAAATGCATCTGTGCATACTAAATGCAGAGATTTTTCACTATAAAATAGACGCGCGGATACTAACTCCAAAACATACTTTTTCTAAGAATCCAAACAAATATTGTTTAAAAAAATAAAGCAATTGCCTTTTTACAACTGTGCTCTGAATTTTAATGATGGCATTCTGAATTTCATTTAAGAAACATTCTGAGCAGTGAATTTTCGAATCTGAGCAGTGCATGTGACACAGACAATCATTTCTGACAGTATTTAAATTAAAACATATGTTAATAATGTTAGTTCTAGGTATCCAAGGAATATAAAATGGTCGAGAATTGCCTTGACAACATTTTCCATAGAAAAATGTTAAGAAGTACACAATGCTATGTCCCTATAGCAATTGTTGTGACAATACCCAATCAGACCTCTCAATAGAGTTCTAATTGATTGGAGATCTACCAGCTTCTAGTAAAAGTGGTCATAAGTACCATATACGGTCTCTAGGCCGGTATCTCCCCATATAATAGGTTTTTTGAAAGTCTTTGCTCGGATCAAATTGATTTTATTTATGTATTTATTTGTACATGATCAAACAAAGATATACCTACATAGAACATTTAGTATACCCTCAGTTACTGAATTACACATCTTTTCAATCCAAGATTTTGTATGTAAATTAATGTGGGAATATAAAAGTTGATTAACAATATTTAAAAAATAAATAAGTGCCTAATTAAGTACTTATCTAAAGAATTTTATATCGCAAAATATCCCGAAAATAAAGTCCGGATAATCATGATATGTCCATGTCACTGCTGAAGTAAAACAGTTTGGATAATTACGCAAAAGATTCTCTAAAACGCTTCGGATTTGACGCGGTATCTAGCACAGCTTGTGTTAAGAAACTCTCTAAAAGTTATCGGTACGGTGACTATCTCTTTCACCATATCTTTCTATCAAATTCATAAAAATCTAAACCCCCTCCACCGGCTAAGGAGTGAGCTGCCATGGTGTCTAGGCATGTGTTGCCTCTGGCCGACATGGTTATTATCTACCTTGAATTTTTCTCTCAATCAGAAGACATTGGAAAAAGCGTTTGACGTGGAGATTCTTTTGTACAGATAATTTAACTGTTGGCTTTTCTTTTGTAGGCGAATATAAAAAACTTAAGTTTCTTACACACAATCCCCGTTAAATACACGACAGACGAGTGTCAATAACATAGTAATCGCGAAAAGATCATTTACAAAACAGATCATTATCATTAGTAACGTTTTTACACTTTTCAATGACAAAGTAGGTTACCTACTAGAAATTCCGTATATTATTATATGTATACATGCATGTATACACCGTGTAATGAAACTAGATGTACAAGCAAGAAACCAGTGAATCTACATCATATTTTGAGTCGATTTTGTGTAAATAATTTTTTTTGATTTGACCCATAGTTTTCGAGAAAATTGAGTTAGTTGATTTTTATTTCGAATTTTTTTTGCAAATTGTCATCAAATATAATTTAATTTCGTACAAATTAATAACATACCATAAGCAAACAAGATTTCAACTCAGATTCAAAAGTCATATTAACACATTCGACTCCACATATGATGTAGATTCACCAGTTTCCGGGTTGTACTTCGAGTTTTGTTACACCGTGTATGTTGGGTACTGAGCATTGAAACACAACAGATTTCTCTTGATGTGATGTGATGATGTGATGAGATGTCTGGGACATAAGTCTAGTGAAGTATCAGTAGGTATTTTTGCAACATCAGAAAATAAATGGTACTTACCATGCAATGGTCCAATAACGACACAGACGACCACCATGAGCATAGTAACCCTCAGCCTGCGCGATCCAGGTCCATTCTTGAAAGCCACCGTGAAGGTTTCCTTTACGTGATTTACGTCGAAGAAACTTTTAATCGTCTCCACCCACGTCAGCGTCACTTGGGTTAGCTGTTCCTATAGAAAAACAAAAAATAAAAACAACTTTTTATTTTGATATTTTGAAAAAAAAATACGACATATAAAGGAAAGAAAACGTGTAATGAGATCAAAATAATTGTCTAACGTTGCGTTTAGACGGGGCAATCTACTCCAATTTTTAGAAGAAACATATGAAACCGCGATGATAAACAAACTCTTTGCTAAATTTTGAGAAAAAAGGCATGGTTTCACTGCTACATTATAAATTGGCGACCGAAGATTACTTATTGCGACTACATATTTATTGCTCCATTTTAACTATGCTAACCGCCTATTAGAAGAGAAATATTTAAAAAGTCAAAGCAATAACCACAATAATATTTTATGAAAATTTCATTCACTAAAATTTTGTGGACAACTTAAAAAAAAGGCAATTTTTTTTAGGAAAATTAACCTTGAAAATCGGATTTTTATTTTATTCATGTAAAACACACTGAGTCATTAAAATTGTATAAAAATAAATATAATTTTTATATATTTACCTTAGAAGATGAGAGTTTTTTTGGTTCTTCAATGAGGAAGTAGCCATAATAGAAACTGATGAGATACAAAGTCGCAGAGATACTGAAAACTCCATAAAAACCCGATTTCTCTTAGTAAAACTCCACTCAAAGCCATTCCCACAGGAACACCAAGAGAACAAAACAGATTCACCACTCCTATCCTTAGAGTCCGCGTTTCTTCCGTCGTAACATCGCCACATAGCTGAATATACCCATAAACATGGTGAACCAGCCTCCAGTGATACCAGGAAACAAAGCTTCCGTTACTCCCGCTACTTCCATGGGAAGCTCGTAGAAGAAATAAGTATTGATGATGAGACCAACGCTGGTTAGAAACTCCCCTATTATTGGAAGCAGCATACAAGGTTTTCTTCTCCCTACTCTGTCGCTCCAAGCTCCGAAGAACAGGATTAGCAGGCATGGAAGAGCTGATTGTAATATCGTCTTCCATCCTTGCATCTGCGCGACCAGTTGTTGAACTTCGCTCTCTTCAAATGTGTAGTTTGTTGTTTGTCTCGCTGACAGCGCGTCGCAAATGTGTTTATCGTATTTCAAATTGACTCTGCAAGCTTTTTCCAAGTTGAGATTCTGTGTTGCTAAAGACGCCAGCACACTCGGCATGATGTAACATGCAAGCATGGGTTCCACTGTTATGTTTTCTCTCATTATTCTTAATTTTTCCATTAGGTTTTTGTACTGCCACCGAACTGACTCGTTGAACGTTTTTGGTTTTGTTTCTTCTTTTTTTTTGTTTGTTGCATTTCCGTTTGACTTTTCAGATTTTTCCTGCTTTTCCGTTTTTTCTGGTTTGACTCCGTTGACATCTGAAGGCTCCGTCATTTTTAAATCTAGAAAAAAAAATCATGTATTATCAATTTGACAAATCAATTACATTATATCTCTTCCAAACGTTTATTTTACTTTTGACGCATGGGCGCCTATAAAGTTCCGTAATTATTGACAGGCAACCATAGACCGAAAAATGCAATACTTCATGTTTTTTTCTTTACGATAGTGAAGCACATGTTTCTTTAGCTCCGATATTTATCGATATTGATGTTTATTGAGCCTACTTATGCAACGAGGACTATTCAAGTTGATGATTTTTTCAATGAAAAAATATAAAATGTGATTTAAATTAAAACCTATTTGTTTTTTTTTCTTTGTTTGTCGCGACACAGAATTTCCCAATTTACATTACGACAATAAAATAGTCCTATGCATATTTGGGTTTTCTGTAGCTCCTGCACCCGATGACAAACTACAATTAAGGAGTTTATCGGGACTGTATTTAAAGTTTCTTTTGTAAAGAAATTATGTATTTTTTGTAATATTTTATATTGAATAGAGACTGTTAAAAAAAAAAGTTTTACGACAGCGGTTTCGTAATTTAAACTCTGCTTTCTGTCTGGGTATGTTTATAAACTACAAAATGTTGAGCAAAAATAAAATATAAATGTGTTAAATTGATATAATTCGGTAAGAATCTCACTTGTAATCATAAAGGTTTCTGCTAAAATGCTTCGCAATTTTCTCAATGGATGACAGAGAGTTCACATGTGAAGCGTCGCGCCATTTTTACTGTATATTGGCGGATATGGATATCAAATACTAGGTGAAATGGGGAATGTTGTAATACATCAGTGGCCACTTAACCCAGCCAATGACAGGTCATAAGCCCCTGTAAACGCCTAGATATCCATATTCCCTTCCAAATTTCTCGTCTCTGTTGAGATGTCAAATTGTGATTAAAACTTCTTCATAAATAAAATCGATTTTTATGAGAAATCGATTCGGTAACGCATTTGGACATCCCTAATCGATACATGATCGAGCTGTCAAAAGTAAAATAAACGCTTGGAATTGGTAAAATAATGTGCAGTGTACATAATGCCTAGAAATTGCCACACGTTTAATTTCATTGAATCAAATATTGGTTTTCAACAGCATTCTGTGCAATATTTTAAGGAAATGTGGTTGGACCAAATTAATCGATTTGAGTTAATGGGTTAATCAGACATCCGTAACTTTTCCTTTTAAAATGTTTTGATTTCGGTACCGTACATATAAATCACGATGATGCAGCGATGACCATTGTGAGAGAATGAACAATGCATTGTTGACTTTGAAATCTGACATCGTCGATTCAAAAGTACAAAATGCGCTTGTGATGTACCTATATCTAATATACAATATAAACCAGACAGTTTTTCAGTACCTTTTTTAATTTTTGACATGGGTTTAACACAATCAGTAGCAAGTTTTTAATACAAAAAAAACATAATAAAAAACATATATTATTAGGAACTAATAAAACAAAGTAGAACACGGCGTTGTGGTTTTTGATATTTAATATTTCAATGATAGAGTTTTGAACTACAATATACAATCGTTTAAAAATTAAACTGTCTAACCAAATTACAAAATATTCTTTTGAAATTCTAGTCATGTAAGAAATAAAAAATAAAAAAGCGTGTTTGTATGTCAAATGTGGAAAATATAAACAAATAGTTATTGCTAAATTTTCATCAAAATCTATAGAAGTAAGCATGTTTTTTTCAAAGTGTTTTAAATATGATTTTTTCTCTGTAAACTGAAACATACATACTAATAATAAATTTTATTTTTTATTTATATTATCACCAATTAACTTTGTAAATCATTGTAAAACTTTTTTTTAAAATAAAATAAAAATCACTTTGTTTTTTTATTCACTTTTTAATTGAGTTATTACTAACTAGTTTCGGTACCACCGTACCATCATCAGAGCTAATACAAAACTTAATTTAAAATACAAAGTGGGGAACTATGGATTGGGAAGGGGGTGGGTTATGGACAGGGGTAGAGAGTTTGAGGGGGGGGGGATTCTTGCAGAGGGGCAATACGTTAAAAATGGGACTGTTGCTTAGATTTATTTGATTATTAATTATATTCTGCTTTTTCCTTTACAGATTTTTCTTGATTTCTAATACCTAAAATTTCTAAGTAATTTAATATATAATAATAATAGAATAATAATAATAATCCATTCCAAATCTTGAGGATGGAAGGATGAATCTAAGTTTCATATAAATTTGACAATACATAATAACAAAATAAAAGTAAAAAT
Organism: Micrasema minimum; assembly: GCA_022494985.1. Lineage (NCBI taxonomy): Eukaryota > Metazoa > Arthropoda > Insecta > Trichoptera > Brachycentridae > Micrasema > Micrasema minimum. Next base: position 109,424 of record JAGVSP010001594.1, read on the forward strand.
ATGCTCTCTGCATATAAAAAAACAAAAAAAGAAAATAAGTAATGTTAAACAAGGCAAAACATTTTAAGAAATAATCGAGCACAACAAGGAGTTTAGGGTCGGCTCGGGGCCTGGGGGACCCAATGCCCATCTCTCGCTCAACCTTTGTGCTGATGTAGAAACGCCTCGGCGATCAGCAGGTACTTCCGATGACAAGGCGATCCCTTGCTCCCGCTACCCGGATGTCTCATCAGTCGCGAGATCGCATGTCCCCTCCAATCCATTTATTTCTTAGATGCGCACAGAATCTTGATATTTAAATAAAAGTTCTGTAGGCATCATTGTATCTGCATAACCTTTCAAAACAATTTGCAAGGTAATTGTTATACTTGGTCCATAATTCGCTAGTGAAGCAAGTTGGGGACAGAGAAAACATTAAACAATATTTTTCATTCGTATAACTACATTGGAAGAATCTTTTGTTTGCTAATATTAGATACTTACGCTAATGTTTACTTCCTTTGTGCTAGTCTATAGAAACTACATCAGCCAATCTGTCTGTGATAAAGTTATACAAGGATTAACACGATCTGTTAGTATTCGATTGGTATTATAGATCAATTATATAAAGTCCCTTTTTTATAAATATGTAAGTTTCCACTCCATCTTTCAAAATTGAAGAGTGATATAATAAATTATTTATTTTGACAAACGTTATCTAAAAACACACTCAATAATCTTCTGTAAACTTTAACATGTGAAAAATATATGTGAAAACACACATGCCTACGAGTATACAATCATCTTTATGGACATTCGTAATGATGATCTGCCGCGTTCGGTGGATTGTATATTCAAAATGAACTTACTAGAAATTCATTTGCGTTACAATCAAAAAAATTAACAATTAAATTTGGATTTTAAATACGTCCAGAATAATAAAAAACTAATTAATATTGTCACCAATAAGCAAACGTTTAATCACGCATAATTGACGTCCGTTTCCCGTAAACATTGCAACTTTTCGCTACTGCAGAAACATTTTGTTTTCGTGGAAAACATTGTATTGATGTCAAGAGAACTACAGTACCAAGATGAAAGTGAAAGTTGACCACAACGGATCAACTGATATGTTTATTTTCATTATTGTAATCTACCATAAGAGTAGCAACCTCACTTTTTAATACCTAACAAACTAAATCACACCAATTTCTCACGAAGGGGTGCAGAGAGGATAGAACGCCACACGCAATCTGTACCTGCAAATCTATCTCTTGCTTCCTCTACATTCCTCATCTTCTCATGCACGCACTGTCGAATAAACCCGACTTCTTACATGCCCACATTTCAAGCACATGTTCTACTAGATCATTCCATGTCTTATTAAATATAATAATAATATTTCAAATACTTATAAAATAATAATAACGTTCCTTTTTATTACATCTTGTTTCAACACAACATGTATAGATTACGCCGAGAACAACATGTCTAACTTAAAACGAGAGGCGTCACAGTTAAACCCCGCATGTAGCCAGCGGGTTTCAAAAACGGACACTCCTACTAACACACTTTTCCTTATCCGCACTCCAATGGTGCATTTTATTACCATGAATAGTAAGATTATCAGTGCATAACGCTTCAGTACCAGTCCAAGGTAAAAAAAATTGATATTCACATGTAAAATTATTTATCGTACTGTAATCGGGCTAAAATATTACTGTTAATTTATTATACATAGCTCTGTGTGCATAAATAACAAAATAAAAATCTCATTTCAATGTAGTTTTTCATAAAAAAACTTTTTGCTGTCTGTAAACTCGGTTAACAGACGATAATTTTACGTGATAACGTCATAGAAAAACATTGATGAAAAATAGCATACTTTTATGAATTGAATTGAATTATTATTACTAAAATTATCATTATTTTGTGTAAATACAAAATCAGAAGTTAAATGAAAATTTCAATTTTTTCCCATAATTATCTTTTTTTTTTTGTTTTTTCTTCTTGTGTGCTGCTGCTGTCTCCCTTCTACTCGGACGCATCGGCCGATGGAGTGGAAGAGAGATAGATGCGTCACAAACCGAACGCTTTAGGCCGATCGTGCCTCTCTATCGCTTGTTCCGCGCTCTCGCTTGCACACTCGGCTCAGGCGGAACGTGACAATGAGTCATGCTTTTTCGTGTGTGCAGCCGGCGTTGTTCGATTTATTAGACGGAATCACGTTAAAATATTCAAAATGGACTTGGATTCGCTCTGAATCGTAAAACTGATCATCTTGCCGCAACCAAACATTAGTGTATCGAAATTTCTAGAAAATAAACAAAAATATTGCTTCGTACCATTCAATGCGGACAATAGATATATAGCAATTAACTGTCGAATAAAAATGTTCCATACCTCTGATGAATAACACTTAATATGTTGCATAATTCATCATGTTATTAATATGTCAAAATGAAAAGTTTTTCCACGATCTTTTACATAAGGTTATTGACACGCGTGTTTTTATCTCCATAACCGAATAAGTTATTTGTTTTTTTACTGAAATCTAATCTAGATACATGATTTGCAACCATTGCAATTGTTAACTATTTTAAACGAATACGTTTTTTGCATCACAGAACTTATGTAAGTGAAAGTATAATATGTAGATCAAATTAGATTTTAACATTACAGCACTATTTTACTATGCACGTGTTGTGTGATGTCACGTGACCGCGGCCGTACCTCCATACGACCGTAGTCCTCGATTTTCTCCCTGGAATTTAGCACTAGAACAATTTTTTTTACACGTTTTTAGATATAGACCAGAAGCGGGGTTCCATGCTTTTATGTTTTAGTTTATTTGGAATATTTTAAGAAGATGGTAAATAACTTTTTCTTTACCATTCAATTTTTTTTTTTCGAAAATCGGTCCGTGTATTTCCCTAGAAAATAGTTTAATGTAGATATACCATAAAATATTGCAAGTTTTTCGGAGCTTTCTGACTCTGAATTTTCATTTTGAAAAAACGGAAATTTTAATTGCTAGCCTCAGGTGAGGCCTTAACATAAGTTCAATTTATTTTAGCTCTTTATTATTTTTTTTATGTAATTATTTGAGAATAATATTTTTATTTTTTACGTTAATGAGTCAAATCGTGATTTCGATTAGAAAAAAATAAATGCTTTGCTTAGAACAAATTATAGAATGAATTCTTTTTCAATGTAATAATGCTACTAGTCGAGTAAATATAAGGTATTAGATTGCATTAAAGATACTTTAGGAAATTAGTTTTTATAACAATGTTGCTATTTCACTAAGAATTTTTCGTGATTTTGTATTTATATGGGAGTTGGATCCAGAGAAATAACTATAGAGAGGGTAGAACGCCACACCACTGTCCTGGCACACTTCCCTTGCTTCCTTCATTTTCATACATCTCCTCATGCACGCACGTCGATTATTCCAACTTTTCACATGACCACTTTCAAGCATATTTGTTGTACCAAGTTGATAGACCTCGTGCGCGGCGCGGCGCATACAAAATTAGGCAGCAAAATGGGGTTTTTATTTTTTTTACGGAAAAGAAAAACAATCATTAAAAAAGTGGCCCGTTAGTTCCTCAGAATTTTGCATGTTCCTTAATTATTAATTGTTTTAATTTTACCACCACCTTTCATTATCCTGAAAATTGAAAAATTACCAAAAAAACTGGGCTTTTCATTAATATTTTTTGGGAATTCATAAACTTATTCAAAAACCGGTTACGCTATTTCATCGACAAAATTTTGAAAAAAACTTAAATTTCTAACGCTGTCCTTGGTAGGTACTCCTCTTAATTTATTGCTTTGTTGACAAATAACTATATAATTATTAATTAGAAATCTAAAATAATTTATTGTCAATATATTATGTTTACAAGTATTTATCTTTTAAATTCTGACATCATCCCCCGAGGTGCAATAAATGCATCTTATTCCAAACCAACATATTTATATAGACTGGTTCATACTTTTGAAGAAATCATTTAACATTGTATTTTCCTATTTAAAAAATAACAAACAACAATCCCAGTATAAAAAAAAATATTTTTTTAACCTCACTTGTAAATTATGGTCAAGATGTACCTTGCCCTGTTCACTTTATATTTTTTTAAGAGCGAAGTTCAAATATAATTATCTATAATAATTATTTTATAGACGAGTGCTATCTCCGTAATAGAATTGCGAATCGCATTAAATGTATTTGAATACGTAGTTATTAATTTGCAGTGACGGAAATAAATAATTTGTCAAAAAATCAGGTATAAAATCTCACATTGAGATTGACATTACAAAAAATGTTATTCAACTTCAACAATGGTCAATAAAAAACGCAATATTTGGGAATATTCATATTTATGCGATTTTAAAATCACATTTACGAGGTGTACAAAATACATATCACCGGATCGGGCGAAATTGTACCGACAGGCTTCATCGTGAATAATCGACGTGCGTGCATGAGAAGATGTATGAATGTGGAGGAAGCAAGAGAAGTATGCCAGGACAGAGTGGTGTGGCGTTCTATCCTCTCTGCCTACCCCTTCGGGGAAATGGCGTGATGGTTAGTTAGTTAGTTTTTTTGCTTCATCCTACTAGTATGTTGCTAATTTTTACACAAATTGTAAACGCCTCTAGTTTTTCAAATTTTCTAATCATCTTCTCAATCACGCATTTCAATATTACCTATGCATTCAAATGAATAATGTACAAAAATATTTAATCAACTCTGTATTTTTATATAAATATTTTTACTGTGCTTCACACAATAACATCTGGTCAAAAATCTATACATGATATTATACATTGAAATTCTAAAAATCTGTTTTCATTTACATTCCCAATCCTGTGGTGTTGAATTCCCCTATGTACTTCTGGTATTTTATTATAAATTTGTGAGTCTCTATCATACCGACTGAGTAACGCTGGTGGACGTAAGGGGTGATGAGCCAATCAGGTCAGTCTCCTGCCTTTTACGTTACACTAAGAAAGCCAAGCTTTATGGAAAGATAAAATCGTCTGGCGTTTTATTATGCAGTATACGGGGTGACGTACTTCTTTAAAAACTTAGTTGTTGTTCATTATTATAATAAATGTAATTAATGAAGGTAGCGCGTCGGGAATCTATGCATGAGGTCACGGGTTCGATTCCTGGCGAGGTCAATATGAAATATTTATAAAAATGTGGTTTTACATAAAAATATTTTATATGAGATTCCTTAGACATATGAAGCGTAAGACTGATCTTCTTGCTTTCATGTAGTAAAATTATCAAGGTACACTACATTTAGTGTACCAATGCAGTGCCCTATGCACCGTCATGTGCAAACAAGGGAAAGTATCAGTAATTGTAGCCATAGACAAGCGTCAAGTGCTAAATTTCGATTCCCAATTAGGTCACGGTTATTTTTTAATAATTAATTTACATGTTTTAATAATCTGGTTATTCAATAACGTTATGTTCCGTATCAATACATGACATGTATTCGAAGGTTCTTAAGGATTTTATTGCATTATTTACAAACATGTGTGACATTGACATCATCTGATATTTGCATTTTGATAAAGGATAAACTATAAAAATAAATCAATGTATATTAAATGTATTAACCTAACATGAAGCCAAATTTGTTAAACGGCACGCTATTCAATAATTATTATTATTAACATCATCATCATCATCATTCGCTCCCTATGTGGAGCATATGGATTCCATAAACTGCCTCCATGCCAAGCGATTGGCCGCCAGTACCCATCCTCACAAGATTGTAAAAAAGTGAAAAGCTTCGAAAAAATTGTTGCATATACTTGGATCTATTTTCTATGGAAATAGCGTTACAGATTTTTTATTGGTTTCTATGGGAAAAAATAACGGGAAGAAAAAAATACCGTTATTAAACAAATTTTAAACTGTAGGGTATTATCGTGCCGGTACATTTTTTTTATTGTCTTATTTTTCCATTAAAAAAAACACATGGCGGCCACATTTGGCGTGCGCTGTTAACTTGGCAAAACACGCTTTTTTTTTTAGCTTTGGTGTCTCATGTACAATTTGTTTTAACTTATTTCAAACTTCATTTCAACAACCCTTAGCCCGCATAGCACAGTTTTTTCAGTTTTCTATGCTCTGAAAACGGGTATAACGAAAAAACTGTTTAAAAAAATGCGTGATTTATTTCAAATTTCATGTACAATTACAATGTTTTTTATGTACTTATTGCTTTTAATCGATATATTTCCATCAACCCTTAGTTATTTTAGTGATGATAATTTATTCAACCGTTTATTGGCGGGGAGACAAAGCTTAAAAATTACATTGCATTATTTACAAGATTAATACATTGACATTATGACATCGGATGAAATCGGAAAATGGAATAGAGGAAGGAAGGAAAGGGATAGGGAAGAGAATGAATGAAGGATGTTTGAAAGGTTTGAGGACAGGTAGTTATACCTACTTCTTATGTTGTGAACGTAAATATAAACCAATATCCGCCTCGTGCTGCAGTTAATATAAAATAAGTGTTTCTTTTTCGCAATTCCGGTAAAAAGTATTTCATATGTGATACATTGGATATCTTTCATTCATGTTATAAAAATGATCAAGATACACCGCACTTGGTGTACCAATGCAGTGCACTATGCACTATTGGTGGCGGATAAGGGAAAGTAGTAGTAGTAGACAAAATTAACGGTCAAACATCAAACTTGACGAAGCAGATATAAAAAATTCGTAATCACCCTTACATATACATGGAGTAATAAAACTCGTAGTACAACCCGAAAACTGGCGAGTCTACGTCATATTTGGAGTCGAATGTGTAATATGACTTTTGAATCTAAGCTATATTTTCGTCTTGTAATAGCTTTCATAAAAGTACCGTAGATTAAGTTAGCACAAATTCTTATTAAAATGCTGGTTTTTATTCCGTTTTCTTTATGTGTAGTATCAATTTGACTATATAAATAAGATATTATTGATATCCCAACTCTGAGAAACTCTGGAGACGAATGTGGGTTAACTAGGCGTTTACAGGGCTTATGACCTGTCATAAGCTGGGTTAAGTGGCCACTTGACGTACTACAATTCCCATTTCGCCTTTCATCTGATAACCATATATGACAAATTTTGGAACTACTATAAATTGAAATCGTCTTCGTCGCTCCGCTTTACAGAATTTTTCTATGCTGGTGTCACGTGGTCACTTAACCCAGCCAATGACAGGTCATAATCCCTGTAAACGCCTAGATAACTCATATTCGTTTCCAGAGTTTCTCTGTCTCTGTTGGGATATCAATAATATCTGATTTTAGCCCAGCATGGGTATAATCCAGTTATTTGTCTACAAGTATTTGTATTCAATTCAAAAATGTTGTTTAAATAAATAAGATTTGTAAAAAAAATTTTAAAAAAAAATCGACTTCTTGCGCAATTTTCTCGAAAACTATGGGTCAAATAAATCATTTTTTTGTAAGAATATGATGCAGATGAGTTTTGTTACACTGTGTATATTTCTTGATTGTTTTCCTGATATTTTGACTTAGTAATATTATTATTAATTTGCGTAAGTGTTTTTCATTTCAAGATCTTCTGGTTGAAAAAGAAGGTAATAACATTTTTTATTCCAATTATAAGAACCAACTCATCTTAGAACAACCTTGATGTCAGCTTAATTACATAAACTATACTTGCATAAAACTCCAAAAGTTGATACTCAAAGAGCTTTAAACGTATATTTTCTCCCAAAAAATATTCATATAATCCATACGTTAGGTACGTACTAAATAAATAAATTTTATTTTAAGGCCTCTAAGGAAATCCTTTATAAATTTACACACACTTATTTTCAATGAATCTTTGAAGTTTAAGTCTTTGTGAACCTATAGACTAGTCAATATAAATATGTTTGTATGGAGTGTGTTACATTAATTCCACTTCGGGAGATAATGTAATATAAAAGATAAATACTTGGAAAATATTGTTGACAGTAAATACTCCCCGATATCTAATGAATAATTAGCCAACAAAGCAATAAAATACATTTTTAGGATGAACGAAAAATGGAGAACTTGTGATTCTGTACATAATGGCTTATTTTAAAACGATTTAACTCCCTAAGTGCGATTTTTTAAGTCTCGTTTTATGCACTTAATACATAAAACTTGGGACTTCTTGAGTGCTATAATTTATTGTAAGGTGTCATTGAATATAAATATTAATTATCACTTGATAGTTTGTTACATGCAATATAAATAATATTGTATTATAAAAGTCTCGAATGGAATAAATTGTGTGAAAAAATCCTTTCATGTCAGGATGTCCATAAATGTATGCAAAATTTAACGGGGTACAAGGTTACTTTAACTATTTACATCTGACAACCTTAGACTAATTTCTTGGTCTAGGTACCATCCGTGTAAATATGTAAATAAATATTACAAATCAATATAACAGTGATTCTTCTTCTTCTTCTTTCGCCACGTTCGCTCCTATGTGGAGCATGTGGACATCGCTAGATCCCTCCAGGAGACCCTGTCACCAGCCAGCTCTTTCGCATCCTCGCTCCTCCCACGTCACACTCGCAGGCGTCGAAGTTAACAGTGATTAGTCGCCAAAATAATGTGCCATGCATAAGTCATAGCGTTGTATTACTTTATTATAAATTAAATCTGATAAGTATAATATTATTTATGTGAAATATGATAAATTATATATGAACATCAAATAGGTGCAATTTGACATCTCAACAGAGACGAGAAGTTTGGAAGGGATTATGGATAATTAGGCGTTTACAGGGCTTATGACCTGTCATTGGCTGGGTTAAGTGGCCACTCTATGTATTATAACATTCCCCATTTCACCTAGTATTTGATATCCATATCTGCCAACATACAGTAAAATGGCGCGACGCTTCACAAGTGAACGCTCTCAGTCATCAATTGAGAAAATTGCTAAGCATTTTAGCAGAAACCTTTATGATTGCAAGTGAGATTCTTACCGAATTATATCACCTACTAGAAAACGCCTGAAGATGAATCTTCAATTTGTTATGCTTATAACGTTTACCAGCTAATTTTTATAAACAAAATTTTGAGTGTGTACAAGTATTTGGACACACTCAAAATGTTGTTTATCAAATAGGTGTTTCACTTTGATCTCAATTGGTGTGATAGAGAGGGTCTAATCGTTGCAAGTTGCAACATGATGTTATTGCAAGGTTTTGGGGTTCTTCAATAATAGTTTTGCTGCTAGAAGTTCAATAATTATAATTAAATTTTTACTTTTAACTACCTTATAGGTACACATTTCTATATAAAAATAATCAAGAGAAAGAAATCCGTTGAAAAGAAACATAGTAAATCGTTTTCTGACTAAATAGAAAAGACATAAAGAAGTATGAAATTGAAAGAAAAAAACTTTTTTTTAAATGTAAAATATGAATTCAACAATATCCTTCCATACATAAATAGATTTTTTTTAAATTTTATCTATCATAGTTTTTTGTAATGGACATATTTTTTTAGAAAAAGGTATATATTATTTTTAAACCTTCGAAAAAGAATTTCAGAGAAGTGGCGTTCCATATTTAAAAAATACTACCTTGCCTAGTGAAAGCTAGTGACCCACTACGTCACTCACTAGGCATCTACGTCATCACTAGACATCTACGTAACACGTTTCAAAGTGCGAGTGTCAGCTGAAGTTTTTAGACGGTGGAATTTGATAATAAGTGGTGTTATGAAATTAGCGCTACGAAGCGTATATTTTTAGAAAATTTGTATGGAAACGTATGGAAAATTTGTAGAGAGAATTATTTTACGAAGATTTAAAAGAATTTGGAGGGGTGTTTGTATGGGCAAAAGACCGACGCTCATTATAAAAAATCCTCTGATATAAGTGTTCTCTAAACCACTTTTCATTTCTAATTCTAACAAAACACACCTTGCCACTTATGACATGCCAAACAAATTTCATTATATTAGCAACAAACATGAATTTTGTTTTGAATGCATGACCCAGAAATTGGCGAGTTTTTATTCTCTTCGAGGCTGAACCAAAAGTAGGCTTCAAGGTGATGTTCGATCTGTTGAATTCTGTGGCCAAGGTAACTATAGATCGAGACATCGGCATCCAATAAGATTATAAGAAGCATTCATAATAATAATTATTATACATAATTACGGGATTATTAAACAACGTGTCAAGTATCTATGTACATCTTACGCATTCATTAAAAGCGCTTCCTATGTATGCAATGTTTCAACTTTTTGTCACAACACGGATATAATCTAACTACTATTTTGCATTGGTATAACAAGTGCAGTGAATCATGAATATTTGTGTACGAATGTGCAAGCTATGTATATTTTATCCTGCTGCGGGATCTGTATCCATTTTTAAGTGAAGTTGTGAAAAAAATGAGCTTAAATAAAAGTCTAAAATCCCTTCATATTCGAATTCACTACAATAAGCAACGGGATAGTTAAAAAAAAAATTGATGGTGATTTATATCTTGAGAACAATTTTTTTGGTGATTTTTGTTATTATTATTAAGAACATAATTAATTTTTTAAATATTGTAATAGTGAAAAAAAAAAAAAAGTGATTTCCCCCCTAAGTAAGTAGCGCCCAAAATATAAAAAAGTACATAGCCACTTCTCTGGTTCTACGCATCATCTATATTTTCAGTACGACCCTTTTTGTGCGCTTAGGAGTTTTTAAATATATATTTTTTAAGAGGGATCTCTTGAATTTTTATTTTTCGCAGAAAAATTTCAAATATTACGGAGAAAATATTACAAAAAAAAAATTACGGAGATTAAATATAAGGTCATTTCCCTTTTTTTCTGGAACACTTATTTCCATAGATTTGAAACTAGTCCCAAAATTGACATACCTACATATTTCGGAAAGTCTTATTTTTTAAATGAATACAATTTTTATATGTACCTACCTGCTATTAATAATTCTTGTACCATAGGTAAGGTAAGACGCTGAATTTAAGTGAAAAATATCCAGTAATTTCGAAAACTAAAACCGCGTTTTAGAGTGCTGTGAATCACTGGGTAAGCAAGCAAGCAATATACCAATTATTGTATTACCACGTATCAGTTATTATGAACAAATCAAAACGTAATTTGCAGAAACTTTGCATCTTGTAATAATACGAGGGTGAATGGTTCTTGAGATCAAATAATAGCTAAAGTTCATGAATGGATTGCGAAAGTTTACTACAGGTTCTGCAGGCACTAAATATTACAATGTAAGTGTTATCTGCAATACTAAATAAGAGTTTGCGATTTTGATGTATTTCCTCCAGATACGCTAAACATGTTTGTAGGCATATTAACAATCATTTTAAACATATATTTTGCTAAACAACATATTGAGTGTGTCCAAATACTTGTAGACAAAAACTGGATTTCACCCATTACGGGCTAATAATTGAAGATTCATCTTAAGCGTTTCCTAGTAGGTGATATAATTCGGTAAGAATCTCACTTGCAATCATAAAGGTTTCTGCTTAAGGCGAGGGTCCGGGGTCCCCCATACATTCATGTACGTCAGGGCAAAATTCCCTTGTACTTCATGGTTCATTAAATAAAAATTTAAAAAATATGACGTAATTATTAATTATTTTTCTAGTGAATTATCTGACTAAATTTTTATTTAAATATTTCGTTGAATCACAATTAATTTAAAGAAACCCCCTGTTTTTAATAACATTTGATGCATAACACAAAAACAGTACATATAGGATTTTTAAAAAAAATGTATTAAAGAATACGTATATATCTATATCTGATTAAAATTTGTAAAACATTAGTAGATTTTTGATTATATTAAAAGATTTTACTAAATATTAAATTAGATTATCGTGTATTTTTTGTATACCTACGCGATGCAAATTATATGAAACCAAACGGCGCGACGTTCGATCGGATTTTGGTCTTTAACGAGCGCTCATCCGGGCGCTTACTACATTTTAAAGATTATCGTGTATTTTTTGTATACCTACGCGATGCAAATAATAATGAAACCAAACGGCGCGACGTTCGATCGGATTTTGGTCGTGTTTTAACGAGCGCTCATCCGGGCGCTTACTACATTTTAAAGATTATCGTGTATTTTTTGTATACCTACGCGATGCAAATAATAATGAAACCAAACGGCGGATTTTGGTCGTGTTTTAACGAGCGCTCATCCGGGCGCTTACTACATTTTACAATTAACAAAGGGTGGACCTAGTAGCCCCTTAAATGCTTAGCAATTTTCTCAATAGATGACAGAAAGTGTTCACATGTGAAGCGTCGCGCCATTTTACTGTATATTGGCAGATATGGATATCAAATACTAGGTGAAATGGGGAATGTTGTAATACGTCAAGTGGCCACTTAACCCAGCCAATGACAGGTCATAAGCCCTGTAAACGCCTAGATATTCATATTCCCTTCCAAATTTCTCGTTTCTGTTGAGATGTCAAATTATATTTTTTGTTATCTACGGTTACCTTATTTAACGGTAGTTGTTGTTAAGGAGAACCAGTTTTTAAATTTGCAAAAAAAAAAACAAAAAAAAAACATCTTCGTACTCAATTTTCTCGAAAACTAAGGGTCAAAAAAAAAAAAAAAATTCTACAAAATCGACTCCAAATATTACGTAGATTCACTGGTTCCCGCTTGTACATCGAGTTTTGTTACACCCTGTATAGATATTAATTAAGGGTTCGGCATAACGTTCGGTGTGTCATTGAGGAAAGTTAAGAAGATGAATATTAATAAATTAAAGTGCAACGAACTTCCTAATGTTTGAACTTCATCAGGTCAGTACCAACATGACAATATCCGGAAGTTGGAATTACCATAGGAAACTGTCAGTGCAAGGTGCCAACCTTAGGATGACCATTGATTTAACGATAATGACGCGTCATGTTTCGTGTTTGGACTACTGCCCCATCAATTCGTGATAAGAATACAAATAAAATTAGTATTGAAGTTTCAGTATCAAAGAACCGATTACATTGAATAAAATCATTGAAAAAAATATTTGACGGGCTGTGGCCTAGTGGTAGCATCGCGGTCTCAAGTCTAGAGATCCACGTTTCGAATCCCCATCCCGCCACGACTTGATTTCTATTTTTCACTTAGGTTTCCGAGGACCACCACTTCCGCCTTCTGTCAGGCCCGAGCTAGCTCTCTCAACCCTTTTCCGGTCTGCAGGAGTGCAAAAGTAATGAAGGGCCAAGCTCGGGTTCAGGCCCTCTCCCGAGGCATCCGGTAGTACATACCCAAGCCAGGTCCAATCGCCGCAACTTCACGACTCCCAGTTATTGGAGGTTGCTCGCGTCCGTTCCCTAACTTCAGCGTTGGTTATGAAGTCAAACTACCTAATGCCTAGAATCCTTCTCAGAATTTTATCTCAAAGCTCAACAAGCGGGCATTCTTGAGCTTTTGTGATTTGGTGCCAGGATTCGCATCCATATAAGAGCACCGGCACATTAAGAGGAATTAAGGAGTCGGCATTTTGTTTGGACCGAGTATAAACATGGAATTCCAGACTTTGAATAAGTACCTATGAACAAATGAAATATGTGCAAAAATCTTAAGATCTCATACTACTACTACTATTACTCTTCCCTTTACACCCAATGATGCAATAGGGCACTGCATTGATACACAAGTGCAACGAATCTTGATAATTTGTAACACGATAGAAAGAGGACTAATCCAAGGTATCATAGAGATTGCATAGATATCACATAGAATAAATGCCAACTTAATAAATACAAATATTATGTCAAACGAACATTACCTATTCGCACTAATTTTTTTTGTTTTATTTTTAAATACGTTTAAGTTCAAGATTATTTATGAGTATAATTTACATGAACGTGTTTATAAATTTTTGTTATTACCTTCCTATATGTCACAAAAGCACATTAGTTATAATAATTCTGAGCACGAAGTATGTAAGTATCTGCTCCAAGAGCTATTTGTTGACAATTCTGAAGCGTCACGTTTGAAATCGTGCATTCTGTATAATTTGCATGCCTTGCGAATAACTTAATTTTAAATACCTCGTTGGAATTATAAGAAATAGTAAAATAACATTCAAACCCCGTCAACGATCCAGTTTCTAGTTGAGAGACGCCCAAACAGTCTTATAAAAAAATCATTAGTAGACGTTCTAACGTATTGAAGCTCTGGTTACGAATTTAGCTCTTCTAAAGCGTTATTACTATTTTGGATTCTTTGTTTCCAAAAACTTTTTTGACGTTTGATTACGTCTACATAAGCTATGACTCATCATCACGGTTCCGCACTGAGCCTAGGTGTGCATGCGAGGGCGCGGAACAAAGCGATTAGAGAGGCACGATTCGCGGCTTAAGCGTTCGCGTTAGTTGTGACGCATTCTCATACTCTCTTTCCACTTCATCGGCCGATGTGACCGAGTAGTCAGTAGGGACAGGCAGCAGCTAGCACACAAGAAGAAGGAAATAAACAAAAAACGTTCATTTTATGGATAATATTGTAATTTTCAATTAACTCCTGCTTTGTGATTATACTATATAATGATTATTCTAGTATATTATAATTTAATTCTTATTTAAATTAAATGTATGCTATTTTTACTATCAAGGTTTATCCTATGACGTTATCACGTAACAAAATTATCGTCCGTAACCGTACTTTTTTCAGTACAACACAAAAGTTTTTTTGTCAATGATTTCAATAATGATTGATTGCAAACTCACCACGCGGTATTGTCAGGCCCATTATTAATTTGTCTACAAGTATTTGGACACATAAAAAATGTTGTTGAAATGTTCAAGTAAAAAACATTGGTTTGTATTTTGATGTATTTGAAATGTGAACGTGAATCGCGAATGTTAATCGTTAGTCGCAAATTTATATTGTATATACGTAACCCCATGACACTTTTCATCTGAATATAACTTGTATATAGTTCGTCAACGTAGAAAGATTAGAAATACTTAGATTTTTGGTGAATTTACTCTGTAAAAAAGAGTCGCCTTTGTCACTTTACTGAATGAAGATGGCTGACGAATAAGAGAAAGACTGTCGGTGAGATAGAAAATGACTTATTCGCGGGATACTTTTTTTTATTATTTTGGTAGTTACGAAGATTTTTTAAGTTAAGAACACCGAATATAAGTATTCTATTTCGATTTGTTTAATAATGAAACACACTAATACAACACAATCATACAAACACACACACATACACTTTTTACTAATCACTCATCTTATCAAGATGTATTAACATTAAATATGGCTTTAGGTATTATTTAATTGTTATTAGCTAATGATTCATTTGTAAATAGCTGTTTTAAATCCTTAATAAATAAATAAAGATACATTTTTTTTTTTAGGTTTTGGGTACCCGCCTTCATAAAATATTATCCAGAAAAAGTTTTAATATAGGTTAAGTACTTAAACCGGTACATTTTTTAATACAAACAATATTATATATTTTACTAAAAAAGAAAACGCTCAAATCATTTTTGATTTAATATTTTTCTTTTTTTTACATAGCTGATGGTTATACATGACAGCAATAATTGCGTTGTAGTACTGGTAGCATATCTATACGATGTTATGGTGAATTGCCTTATTTTATTACTAAAGTGAACATGATAAAGCTAATTACGTTGTTATTCTTGGAAGTGCTTTCGTAGAATAGAGAATACTATTGTGTGTTAAGGAATGCTTATTTCAGAATTGGTTTCCTATGCAATATTACAGGAACTACCATCAACTTTTTCCATTACCAAAATGATATTTTTTTCGTTATTGTTAGACAATCAGTAATTATTTTTAGCCAGGTTAAGACCCAGTGGCAACGTTGAAGACTTTAAATCTAATGATCTTCGGATCGCAACCTCCCAATCTTCCAAAATTTTATTACATTTCCAATCTCGTAAATACTATTTCATAAAAATTATGCATATTCACTGCATTGGTAATTTGTTACATGAAGGCAAGATGATCAGTCTTACGCTTCAGTGACATATTTTAATGTGAAAATCACATTCAAATAAATATTTCATATTGACCTACATCGAGAATCGAACCCGCGATCTCATGCATGGCAGCCCAACGCGCTACCGCTATACCACGAGGCGGACGACTATAAGTACGCATGAGATTTAAAGCTTAGTGGGCTATCACCCTGCTCAAACAAAATCACTAATATCCCTAAATCGGTGTATGTTAATTGATTAGAGCTGAGATATTCCTTCAACAACATAGAGTCTATGTCATATACTAATATTAATATAATTTATTGAAAAGCCTACAACTTGCACTATTTTCACAATTTATTTAATGCAACCTATATTTTTTTAATGAATTGTGATGAATGATTTTTTGGTAGATACATATTAACTATATTGCTGAATTGGTAGGTACATATTTACTATATTGCTGAATTGGTAGGTACATATTCACTATTTAGCAGAATTGGTAGGTACATATTAAAGTATATTGCTGAATTGGTAGGTACATATTAACTATATTGCTGAATTGTTAGGTACATATTAACTCTTTAGCTGAATTGGTAGGTACATATTAACTATATTGCTGAATTGGTAGGTACATATTAACTATATTGCTGAATTGAAAAACTGTGTAAATGATTTGGTATAAGAAAATCACCAAAGTCTTCGTAGAGTTAAATTTATTTTACCATTTTGCATTTTTTTTTTGTTAATAAATAAATAATAAAAGAAATAGAGCTGGGTAGAGTAGAGATAAACAAAATTATACAACCAAGCTGAGAATCTATTTTACAATACATTTTTATTATTCTTAATTTTATATTTAATTAAAAACACGCCTGGATCCATTAAATGTAAGTAATTAAAAAATATATATATACGAGTATGTGTAAAATTAGTCCTCGGCATGGGTTGACTAATTGTGAGGACAAATTTATTTAACCATTTAGTGAATAAATAAATTTAAAAGAAGCAACTGATTTTCTGAAAATATAATAACATAAACATTGTATACGTTATAACAATGTTTTATTATCTACCTGTATCTACTATTATTTTTTAACCAAACTTATTATCCGGCTCGGTAAGCAGAATACAATTGAACGAGTAATTCACAGTAAATATACGCCAAGTATAATAAACATATTTTTCCGTATTTTTAAAGGTTTTAAGTAGTTGTTTTTATTTTTTGTCCTACCAACAATTGTTTAATTTTCACACGCACAAAATAAAGGTATTTTTTTAGATTTTCCTAAATCCTTTAATACCTAACGTTTTTTTCGTGAGTGAGCAGTAGGAACTTGTTCCTAATTGTTTGACGGGGTAATATAATTCGGTAAGAATCTCACTTGCAATCATAAAGGTTTCTGCTAAAATGCTTAGCAATTTTCTCAATGCATGACAGAGAGTCGTCGCGCTATTTCACTTATAGTATAATGTACAAACCCTGATAATTGGCAGATTTGAATATCAAATATCTGAATGTTGTAACACATCAAGTAGCCACTGAACACAGCCAATGACAGGTCATAAGCCCTGTAAACGCCTAGATAATCCATATTCCCCTCTACACTTCTGGTCTCTGTTGAGATGTTATATTTTAATAAGCAAAATAATTTATTGTAACTCTTAATGCATTAAAAATATTATTTGAAAAGGGATTAAGGGTATTCATTTAGTGGTAAATTTTGCTTTTACAAATGTCATACTTTTTTTCTAACGACAAAAAAAGTAATTATTAATCTAGTCTTAAGATATCCATATTGCATAGCGGTAGTGCATTTGGCTACCGTGAATGAGGTCGCGGGTTCGATTTCCGCGGGGGGTCAACGTGAAATATTTATTTACATAATATGAAAATCATAATCAAAATCATATTACGATTTTCATTAATAATTTATGTGTGATACCTTGGACTGGTACTGATCATCTTACCTTCTTGTAATAAAATCATCAATATCACTGCACAAAAACCATGCCATGTTATTGATTAAAATTTTATACATTCGCTACACTGCTCTCCATATCCAATTTGTACAACCATGTAATTATAATTTTTATAGATTATAAGTAAGTACAATTATTTACACCGATTAGCGAAGCAGTAGCATTTTTTAATACTATTCTGTTATATAACAAAAATGAATCTACTACACTTTTCCTCGATATTTATTTTTATTAATTTATCAGCAGTAAGGAGAGCCTTGAGAACGCTGTAAACACATAATAATAAATGTGAAAAAATACTGTCGATTATTATGGTCGTGCTCAACGACCAGTGATTCTTATTAGTTCAAGATCTACATCATTAAGTAATTATTTTAAAATTGATTATTTCACAAAAACAGTAATAGTTTTTATAAACTACTGTTTATTCTCACGTAAAAAACCAACAAATAACTTGCATTAACCAAGTAACTAACTAACTATCACGCCATTTTCACGAAGAGATAGGCAGAGAGGATAGAACGCCATATAATCTTTTATGAATTTCCTGAAAATACGGTTTTCTTAGAACTTAGATCGCTGATATTCTGCGATATTTTTATAATATGATAATCCAAGTATTCAGATAATTGCATATGTTTATAAAATAATTTAAGACACGATCTGTGAAGTTATTATTATACTCACGCGATAATATAATATAACTGTCTGCTATTCTTTCATGAATGCAATAAATGCGTGAAAGATGCTGATATAATAAATATCAAAGATTTATCATCTAGAAAAATATTATTGATTGAATAATTTCGTTTAAAAAAAAATGTTATTACGTTAAAAAAAAAAATTCACAGCTCTCAGCAACATCTCATGACGATTATTATTTGTTTACATTGCCTAAAACTTACACGACTGGTATCCTATTTAATAAATTTAAATGAGCAGGTAGGTACTTCCACTTTCCCTTGTTCGCACATGATGGTGCATAGGGCATTGAATTGATACACCAAGTGCAGTACGTCTTGATAGTTTTTTACACGAAGGCAAGATGATGAGTCTTAAGTTTTAGTACTAGTCGATATCACATATAAAATATTTTTATTTGAACAGACACAAATTTAATTGTTTAACATTTGATTGAACTAACCTCATTCATGGCAGCCTAACGTGCTACCACTACGCTACGAGACAGGAATACAATACATTAAAAAAAAAACAAAGTAAATCGGTAGGTACATATTTTCAATATTGTTGACATTGACAAAGTAAAAGGTCCTTAATTAACCCAAAAATGTGGACGGTTTCAAATATATGTTTTTAGAAATAGCCACAAGTTACTTAAGAAAAAAAATATATCAGTTTTTTGAACTTATTTTATTATTATCATCAATCATTCGTATAATGCTTACCGCTACTTTGATTTTCACGGCACATTTAATGTTTTTTTTTGCAACACAATATGCACGAAGGCAATAAAAATCCACTATAAAGTGAATACCATGATAAAATTAAACTTTCTGTAATGTACGAGTATTTATATGGTCATTTTTTCACATTTTTCCGTAAATTTAAATATTGTTTATTAAAATAATTCGATGAAAAGTACGAAGTCAAAAAACTATCCAAGGATCCAAAAGATTGCACAAAAGGGTTTTTACAATATCATCACAAAACACTAAAGAAAAATCACTTCACGTTTTAATGATCTCTCCAGGATGCTATCCCGGAAACTCCGTGTTGTGATTCCAACGTCTTACCATTGCACCATGGCGGTCGCCAGTTACATGTACAAATACTTCTGTATTTATAATTGACATCTCAACAGTGGCAGAGAAGCTCTAGAAAAGTATATGAGTTACCTAGGCGTGTTATGACCTGTCAGGTTGGCCACTTGACGTATTACACCATTTTCCATTCCGCGTATCATTTAAAAACCATATCTGACGAAATATGTATATATCTTGAATTTTATTCGTCGTTTCACATTGTATTCTATCTGTCATCTATTGATTTTTTTTTTACTTTAAAACTCCAACGCAAGTACACGCGCGTACTTATGCCAAAATTTTAAAACAACCAACTAACGTGTTTTGATCCGGGACTATCATTTCTCTCCAAGCAAAAAGTTAAACGTAACATGGTTACAAAGATAAGCTACTAATGAAAACTGCTAGAATTGCAATTTTATGCGCGGGACAGAAAACTGTACCCTCTGTTTCAAACTGTACCGTGTAATACAAAAACTGGACAGTTAATATGTTTGATTTAAAAGTTTTAGTACATTTTGATATTTTAAAACGTAAAAATCAAATAACATGTTAACATTATTATTTTAACAATTTCCTGTGTGCAGATGATAATAACTTACGATCACGCTTGAAAAATATAAATATTTAGCGTGTCTTTTAACAGACTAAACAGAAACTCTGAAAGAAACTATGTTTTTTTACAATAAATAAGGTATCAATTAAATCCCTCATTGAGAAGAGATTTTTAATCATATTATGTATATATATTTATTTACACAGATAATTTGAATGATCGAAAGTAGATTTAATGCTGTTAAAATGCGATCTCTCATACGAATGTGCAGTAAAACTATGAAAGATAGGTGCACTATTATCATTAGAGCAGAATGGATTTCGTAGATAAGCATTATCTACGATAGTCGTGAAGAGAAAATGAACGACGCGCGACGGATGAACGGCCAAACGAATTTTGTATGATACTGAGGAAGCCAC